>JACGDI010005435.1:505151-545235 GCA_014898725.1 Jacaranda copaia
TTTTTAAACTTATAAAACTTTTAACGAATTATAAATATCTTGAACATAAGGACATTAACTGGTTCTAAGTTATAAGTCAAAACCTTGATCAACAATTGCCTAAAATCCTAACATTTGAAAGTATGATTGAACAATGTAGCTAACCTTTAATTTATAAATCAAAATTGAACAATTATCAGCTGTCAAAAATTATAGCCAAATATTGTTTAAAATGACAATCCGTTAATGCCATGTGATTAATTAGTTAGGGAATAAACTTACGTGATTGGAATGGTCACGGAATTAATACGAAAACAGCTCCTCAACTGCATTAACTAAATTGAGGGTTTATTAATTAATTTGGGCTCAAATTAATAGTCTATTTCAATCATTCTCCTGTTTACTTTTGATTAATGATCTGTTTATGTTGGTAGCCCAAATGGCATTCGTCTCCCCTATTAAGTGGGAGGACTTATGTACGATCTGTAATGGACGTGTTGGGTACTTTACATGCTTTGTGTGTAATTTATACTTTAATTATTTGACTTGAGAACAAAAATTTATTTGATTTGACAATAGAAATGCATTCCTTTATTAAAAAGATAAAATTTCATAATTTATAATTCTCTTTAAAAATAATAATAATAATAATAATAATAATAATAATTTTGCTTTCATCAAGAATTAATCCTTCGTCATTATTGAGGGTTATATATATTATTTGTATTCAGACCGACCGCAGAATAATTAAAACCATAAGCCATGTGATTAGCCAAATCATATGGTTTGGAGAAAATGTATTTCTTGGAACGGGTAAATGATCTTTTACCATAATAGTCATATGATCACTTATTTTGTAGCATCATTTAAGTAAATACATATTGCGATTGTAGAATTATTGAGATCATCTCATAATTAATTTCTTAATTATCAAAAGAAAATAGAGAAGAAACTCATAATTTTATAGTGATTGCACTTTGGATGAACCGGAAAATATATAATGAAAAAAAAAGTCTGATTACAGTGAAAAAAGTACTAAATAATATCTAAATATTCTGAAAGTGAACTCTACAAATACTATAATCAACAATATCAGTAAAAGCCATTGGATTGGCAATTGCTACACAACTGACCCTCCTGAAGACTCAAATGCCAACATTTGCAAATGGCTAGTTCCACCACTCCCGGGGCCGAGGCCGGTGTCTCTGCCTCCGGCCGCAAAAAGTTCTGGAAGGACTTGGACTCAGCGGATGATGATGAGTTGAAAGAAGCGCTTTTTGTATACTTTGATTGGAAAGGAAGTCCTACTGACAGCTCTAAATCCAATGCTACGACGGCGCTTTCATCCTCCCGTGGCGGCGGCGGTGGTGGAGCATGAGACTCCTCCGTTGTGCTGCTGTTGCATTCGGCGTCATCTACTGATGATGAGATATCTGTTGCACGAAAGGAAATATTTTTGGTGGGCTCATTCATGGAAATGGTGTTTTCTTTTGAGGGTGGTGCGCTTGAGTTTCTGAGGTCCAAACTAGACTTGGTGGCGGCGGCGGAGTTGAGTAGACGGTGGGTTTGGGGGTCGATGCCACTGCTAATAAGCTTGCGTTTGATATGTGCATTCCAGTAATTCTTAATTTCATTCTGTCCGTCCAGGCAGTTTTCCAGCTATTAAAGACCATCTGTAAAAGAAAGTACCATTAATTGGTATCTAAAAAAATGTTTAAGCTTCACAGCTGTAGAAGATAAAGAAATTAAAATTTGCATTTTACCACAAAACACAATTGGGAAAAAAGAAAAGGATGGGATCAAAGGTAAACAGTAAATAAACTGCTGTCCTCAATTTATCCAATTCAAGAAACCTTGAATTTAACCCTTTTACCATGTCAACCCTGGAGAAAGAAAGGACAGAAACAGAACTCAAGTTCTTTAATAAAAAAAACTTGCTTGCCATCTTTTTATCAGGCAAGTGGAAAAATAGTGGATAATTATGTACATTCAAATTTTCCCCCATGGCCCGAAAGCTTGAAAATCAAGAAAAAGGGAAAAAGAGCATACTTGTTTCCCAGCTGACTCTGAAGTTTGATAATGATCTCGACTTCTTCTTCAGTGAAATTGCCTCTCTTGAGGTCAGGCCTCAAATAATTTATCCATCTCAATCTGCAACTCTTGCCGCACCTAAGCAATCCTATAACATAGTAAAAAGGAACCGACTTTTATAAATTCAATTTCTTCCTCTCAAACAAACAAGAATTAATATGCATGTATACTTATAAATCTTGACTAGGACACAAAAATATTAAAGCCAAACGGATGCATCAAACGGGTTGAACCTGCAGCTTTAGGGAGGGAACGCCAGCTGCCTTCCCCATGAGCACGGATGTAATTGATGAGGAGCTCGTCTTCTTCTTTAGTCCAAGCACCTTTGTTGGTGTGAGCTTTTTCACAGCAAGGGGAACGCCCCATGACAAAACTGATATATTTTTTCTTGAAAATTTCCTATGTAATCCTATACAAAAAAACCTGAAAAAGATATTGATGTAAAAGTCTAAGCACCGCTCTCTTGTTTATTTTCTCTTTTGTCTTCGTTTCCAATGGGATATATATATATGGGGGGTGGATGGGGCGGGGAGGGGGCAAATAGATGATGAGACTTGAAAGAGAAGAATAGGAGAAATTAAAGAGGGTTAGTAGCCAGTAGTTTGGAGGGTCTGTAACAAACAGAAGTGGGGGCAATTTGACCAAGTTGGTGAGAAAGACAAGTAGTTAAAGATGGGGTTGGATTTGGTGGGCAGGTACACTTTAACAGATGAGTTGGCTTTCTCCTGTGGGCTCTCTCTAATTTCAAAATTCATTCAAGTTATAATCTTTCTGTGTTGTTGGACATTTTTATATCAAAAAGTGATTATTAAGCTAATTAGTAGCATTTAATATTGATGTTGCCACATGGGCTTGCTCATCTGCCTAATTGAATAGGGTGGCAATGGGGGACGTACTTGTGAAACTCAACTTGCTTGACCTTAGTGCAATTTGATGCACTTGGAAAACCAAAATAGAGCACTTAATAGTCGTGGAACTTGATGTTCAAAAACATTTATGTCGGTCAACAAAATATATAGGCTGAAATAAAAATTCCTTGGTTTTCTGCAAAAATGCAAAAATAAAAATCACATTCTAAAATAATGCAACTACAATAAAATTGAGCTGAAATAGATAAGCAGTTGGAACTTTATTCCAGAAAGCTTTTTATCAACAAATTATACACTAGTTGAATTCTCCATTACAATAATTGTTTAATCTATTGTTTCACAATATAGATATCTGTCAATAGTTTTTCTTTTTTTTTTCTTTTTTGTAAAACAATTATTCTAAATTAAATATACTTGAGATGCAGAATACACTTTCTTTCCATGTAAACCCAAATAATCTAACAAATCCGCTATTGCCATCCCTTCCAAGCGGAAAACAAGTCTAGGACCTGATGGATTCCAACCTCTGTTTTTCAAGACCTATTGGACCATTGTTACCTTTGACCTTATATCTGTTCAACATATCAAAAAGTCAGAGCAACCAAAGTGGAACATTGTAGGGCTATTAGCCTTTGCAATGTGCATATGTATAAGGTTGTCTCTAAGACCATTGCTCCAACTCAAATGGCTTTTTTGTCTTGTGGATTGTATAAATGATATTTTCTATAATCTCCTAGAGATAATGCATTATATGTCAATCAGGTTCATTGCAATCAAGTTGGACACGGCAAAAGCATAGGATGAGGTGGAAACTGGAATCGGCTTTGCTACTCCAAATCTTGAGAGTCTTGGGTTTCATGATGTCCTTATTAATTGGGTCTCTCGACTTATTTCTACAAGCAGTTTCAAGGCCTTCAAGTTTACCAAATATCCACTTTCCTTAATCCTTCATCATTGTGTAAGAAACTAGACTCCTTTTTGGTGGATGGTGGGTGGCAGATTCAGGTAAGAAGAAACTGGTTAAAACGTTGGGGCAGTTTATGCTTCTCTAAGCATTGTGCTGGACTTCGTTTCACAAGAATGAAGGACATAAATCAGCCCTTATTTCCAACATGGAATTGTTAACATGTGGGGGAAGCTTGCTGCGTTCGAAGTACTTCAGGGAATTGAATTTCCTTGATTTTGACAGACCCCTACCAAATGCTTCATAGATTTGGAAACAGATTGTGGCTTGCAACAGATATCATTTCAAAAGGTGCTTCTTTTGAAGTCACTGCAAATTCCAGCATCCAAATATAGGAAGAGCCGTGGATCACTTCATGTACAGTTTTCTCCTCCAAGATTGAACCAACCAGCTGAATCTCAGAATCGATTCTTCTATCATGCAGCTGAACTCTGTGAATCTGAAGAAGGATCACTTGCGTTCTCTCTTTGGATCATTGGAACACCCAGCTTGCTAAGGTTGGCAAACTCTCAAACTCTCTCTTCTAGCACAACTTGGGAACACTCACAAATGTTTGGTGAAAGGTGGCCACAAAGATGGAAAAATGACAACTAGACTTGTGGTTCTATTGTTTGTGCAGTCAAGGAAGCTTTTCTTCTGATGGATGCTCAGACATTGGATAATATTATCTTGGAAACTAATTCTATTAAGACAGGGAGCTCAGATGATTTCGTTGGATAACTGTCAATTTGTCAATTAGTCAATTAGAATGGACCTCAAAGGTGGATGTGATGGAAGCTAAGGCCATCTGGGAAAAATGGTGCTGCCGGAAGCTTAGAAAAATTCCTAGAATGCTTAATGGTGCTGCTGTTAACAAGTTTATTAAGTGGGCAGTTTCCCCAAATCGGACAGGACTTATTCCACTTGCTTCTGTACCCTCTTGCGTATTCTGTGATTTTGGCTCCCCCAAAATAACTATTTGATATATAGAATCCATAAATGGTGGGAAATTGATACTTTATGTTGTACAGATTTTATTCTCCTTACAAGATTAACTACAAGCTAAATTGTAAAAATATGATTAAGGAATGTAACCATTCTCCATCAACTAGGTATTGGCATTCTTTTACCTCTAGATATGTAATACTTACACTTATTTCTCCTTCTCTTTCAATGAAATATTGAATATTATCAAAAATCAGAGAACACAAAAAGGAAAATTGTTCTGAATACATAAATTGGAGATGGAGGAAGCGCATGCTAAGTTGGTGGGGGGCTGCATACTTGGTTTTTGCTGCTTCTGCTGCAGACTTTACTGAATTTATTTACCAAATAAACTCTCTGAATTCTTCTTAAATCTTACAGGAGGGAGTCTGACCTGGCTGGTAATCTCTTGAAGAAATTGACAGGCACTGATGGCATCTTACTCCTGAACCGGGGATGGCGCAGTATGTAAAGACCAATGAGCACTGCCACAACTTGGAATGGAGTAACGTATAGAAATACAGCCCAGATCAATGAAAAGATGATAAAGATCGCTGTGGCCCTGGGATCCCTCCAGCCCAATATGGAAAGTGCCCTTTCCCCTTGTGTTGCCAAATCTCCAATCACGGTCTGAACTCTTCCTGCCACACTTCTCAACCTGTCATATCGCATCCTCACAATGTCAGTTGGCCGAGAGGTTGGAAATGTATCGAATTCCTCATCTAGTTCATCTGGATGAGTGTTTTCAGCTTGAGAAAGCCGTGCATCCATGTGTGGTGGAATCCTAGGCCTAAATCTATAGTTCCACAGACCAATGACGAAAAGGTAGAGAAAGATTGTAGGCAAGATCAGCTCCGGATAGCATACTAGTATTAAAAACAACACATGCACAAGGATAGTGGTCAGGGGGTTTTTCCAGTAACAGATGCCATCAAACCATCTGCACACATATGAAATGCCAGAAAGAAGCGACATTATGCGGTAGAAGTTGGCTTTGCTCCTCCTAAGGCTCCACATATGATAATCCACATCCAACATATACTCCACTACCTCCCTTCTAAGTGGTGGCTCAGCCCGGGCTAGTCTTGCAGCCACTATCTGCATTGCCTGGTGCCGCAGCCAATCAATGTGCCTAACTGATATCTGTTGAACATAATGCATCTTTGGGAGCAATGGCTTACCATATTGAGCAACCATGTTCACCCAAGCTATGCAAGTGAACCGTATTGCTAAGTGGAGCTCCCCATGCTTCTTCAAACCAGAGGGGGTAAGAACCAACAAGGGATATGAGTGAGTATAAATTCGATCAGTCTCTAAGGTGGAAAGCCTAATTCTCACCTTTCCAATCCTCTGATCCCTTACATCATCTTTGCCATTGATGTGGCAATTGTCAAACACACCAATTGTTATCACTGTACAAGGATCATAAACTTCCCATGTATACTGCTCATTCCAACGAGGGTGCAGAGTGTCTAGTAGTGTTCTGGTTCGAACCCATTTGTTCCCATACTTGGCTACACAATAAGGATCCGTCAATTTACCTTCTCTGCCCTTCATTGGAAGCAGATTTCGAGCACTCAAAATACCAACTTCAAGAAGTCCAATGCTGGGCTTTCTCAGATGCTTGGATGATGGCTGAAGATCACTGCTGAAATGCGTGGACTCATCAAGGACATGGTAACCAGAATCTATGCAGAGTCGAAGAAGAATTCTGCTTGCAAATTTCACCTCTTTTTTCTTCTCCCGTTCTTCCTCTGCCACAGATGGCTTGTGGAGAGCAAACCACCGGGCATCTGGCAGCTTAGCAGTTTCGAGTCTCTGTGGAACTTCTCTAACTGGTATAATAATCCTTCCAATCACTTCATCCTTGCCTGGTCCAATTCTGTCCTCCACACTGATAATTATATACTCATCAAAAGGCTCAGATGCTACAAACATAAGCTCCTCATTCCATTCTGGATTAATATGCTTCATTGGTGAAGGCCTGGTAGTCCTGACCTGGTGACCAAGCTGCACCCTCACAAAGGTATCCGGCTGCCGCCCTTTATCTGATGGCACCAGATCTTGAGCTGCAATTATATGGGCTCGGAGATAATACAGTTTTGGTGAGAAGTATACTTTTGATCTCGTATTTGCAAGGCTTTTCTGGCTTATGCTGTGAGCGTCAGAGTGCCAGGCCTCAGGGAAGGCTTCATCAGCCTGTGTCCCCATCCAAACTGCAAGCATGATTTCCCCTTGATTGATCTTCTCCAATTTCTTGTCCACCAATCTGTACCACTGAGGAGCCAGAGGACTATCTGGTGGCACACGTTGAGGCACTTCTGCTATATCAAACAAAACTTTCCCCACAAAATCATCCTTCCCAATATCCTTATCCTTCACAGTAACTTCAATCAAATTGGTCTGCAATCTCTCCTTTGAAAAGGCGAAAACTCTATTCCAAACAGGATTCTGATTCTTCTCCAAGTGCATAGTCACACCTTTGTAATTCCCAACTTTCACCTCAACATAGGGATCAAGACTACCTGATATGTCCATCACAGGAAGATCCCTAGCTTTTACAACACTGACATACAAAAAATTCATCTGCTCCACCAAATCGTAAGTGCTCGCTGTTTTGTCCCTTCCCCAATACCCCATTCTTGCAGCCAAAGGAGGCCTAGTCTCCACCACTCCATACTCAGGTTTCTGCCCTGGGAATTGCATTTGCATTACAGTGGCTGCAGGTGCTGCTGCTCCAGCCTTGGCAAAATCAGTCCGAGTTTCCACGAAAGCTGGCTTTTCAGCCGGCGGGGGAGGGGGGCCTCCGCCTCCAGAACCAGTCCCCACAGAGTAAAAGGTCCTGACCTCTTTTTCCTTCTTTTTCTTCTTATTTTTCTCATGGCTTTCTTTGTAGTAATTCTCATCATCAAACTTATTAGTATTAATCTCCTGCAACGGAGTAGAAGCAGCTGCACTTTCTGTCGGTTTATGATGATGATTATAATGATTCTCGACAGCATCCATGTGCTGCAAAACTTCCTCCACCGGCTCAAAAGACTGGAATCCATCAACAACCCCATGCGCAAGATACATCTTCAAAGCAATATCACCCTTTACGTGAGAGAAAAGACCCCTTTTATCAAGAGGGTACCGCTGAACCATGGCTTCATTCTCAGAACCAGGAATTGACATGCCAGAAATTCGAACCCTTCCAAGAAAATTCTTGTGATGTCCATGCTTGTTATCGTTGTACACAAAAACCTCAACCGTTTGGTCAGCAAGATCTCTGGGATTCTTGATATTGAACACCAGCTTCTCATTCCAAGAAGGGTTGAGATCTTTAGGCTTAGTTGAAGTTCTTTGGCGCTGCTCTTCAAATTCTACTTCCACAAAAGGGCTTGCGCTTCCATGACCGTCTTTAGGCATGAGATCACTGGCATCAAGAAGTTCAACCACAAGCTTGGCCATTGATCAGATTAGACTGATCAGTTTGTTTGTTGCCGGGAATTTAGATTAGATAGAGAAGCTACGGTTCAAAATGAAGGTAAAAAGCAGGTAGGTAGAGAGAGAGAGAGGGAGTAAAGAGAAAGAGAGAAGGGAAATAAGGAGAGAAATAGGTAGAGGAACTAGTTGGCGGTGGGGATGTCATTGAGGTTATTTGGAGTAAGAAGACAGGAACATACGTTTGAAATCTGTTGGAAGGAAAGAGATGATGGTTTTGGTGAAAAATGGAGGGCGGGGGGGCCAGGCGCCTACCCTCGTACGTATCTCTTTTAATTCTTGTATGCCTGTATTTTTTGTGTCTGTCTGTATGTCTGTCTCTATATACATACTTATCTGTATTTATGTACAGTTTATGTAATTTATAAACCCCGTGTATAGTGTATGTGTACAGCAGATTCCGGCTCCAAGGGAAAATGTTATTGTCCAAACTGACTTTCACAGGATTTAATTAATTACACGATAAGTGTAATACACATCTGTCAAATATATAATGTATTTGTTGAGGTTTGATTAGATCCTACAATGTTTCTACCAGCTGTATTGCTATAAGTATCTTTGTGTGTGTATACATGCATATATATACATACTTATTGGGCGTGGGGGTGGGGCGCTTCATTATGGTACGGTGTGGGGATGGAAAATTTAGTGGGATTAGTTGAAAGGCGATCGAGCACTTTTTAATGGATTCATTCATGGAAACTAAGAAAGACTTTCCAAATAGTCCTTTCTTTCCTTCAATTGGAATTGGATTTCCTTTTCAAGTGTGTTAGGCAAATAAATTATTGTTTCTAGTCATTAGCCAATTGTTTGATTTTGATTGTATGGGTTGTGGAGCGTATGGTGGTTCCAAAAGTCGACTATGAGTTATCCATAATAGTAAAAACCATTTTTAATTTACTATTTTCAAAGACTGTAATCACAATAAATTTGATGAAAGTTTAGAGTTAAAATTAACATTAATTTATTGAGAAAAGAAAAAAAATTAAAGTCTTTCTTTTTTAATATTACTTGAAGTTGACTTGCCTTTTTGATGAATTTATGACTTGAATATGTAGAAATCGTGAATGAATATTGATAGTAATTGATGTATTTCTTATTTCATGATGTATGATTCAAATTTGTCGTCAATTCGTTCATACTGCTATCTTCATAATGTTATTTCACCAAGAGAGTTTCTTTTCTTGCTAATTATTCTATTTTGTAATAGAGACTTTGAAAAATATTCTCTCTTTTAATTTAGGGGAAAGAAAGTGGTAAAATTAGTAATAAACAAAACTTTATTAATCATATCTGTTCGCGAGGAGAATTAGAAGCACACGAAATTGATAATAATCCCAATCTAACATCTAAGTAATTATCGAAAATTAAAATATATGACTCAATTGCCCTGGATTCATCCTGTGTATGACTTAGGTGCCAAGTATCCTCAGACGACGACAATTTTTATCATTAGTGGCTTCCCTCGGCCCACCTTCAATTTCCCACTCTCATGCATTTCTTTTGTCTGATTGCATGAAAACTTTAATAAAGGTGCAATTATATATCTATATATGTGGCCAGGAAGAGACTAGCTAGTCAATATTTGCCTATGTACATCCATATATATATATATATGCATCTTCAAAAATTAAATAATAAAAACAATAAAACATACGTCTCTGCAAGGAGTACTAGTGTTATTGACGCGGCACCCTCCTCCTCTGTACATATCATTATCATTATTGTTATTATTTCCAAGGTGTGGGTGTAGATATTGTTATAATAATTAAAATACATATATGCAGCATCATATATTATAAGGTATGTATGTTTTTCTTGAAGTTAGAGCAGAGACATTATAATACATAGGCAATCATTTGTTTTAAATTAATAATAAGAAATACGTACAATGAACAGCAATGCACAAGCGATTTATAAATTAATTAGTTATAGTTGATTAAAGAAATTGATGATTAGTTCTTTTAATTAAAGAAATGATAATTGAGGTGGGTGGGACTTGGCAGCAAGCGCATATTATATAGTAAATCCATTAATATGGTTACTGGAGCGGCCATGTGTGGATCAGCTGAAGCTACTCCTTCAAATTAAAACATAATTATTATATAACTCTACATGACGCTCCATCCAAACAGTACGATCCACAACGTCATATTAATCATATAATAACCAACTTACAATATATTATGGCATTATATTATATTATAATCACAATATACATAGTGCATGCCCATCTGATCTTTCACGGTTGAAGTAATGGTATAATTTTGCATTTATAACAACAATTAAAGCTTAATTAATTATATTAATCGTTCTGCACTAATTAATGCATATTTGATCTATTAATTGCATCAGTTGTACGTAATTTGATATTAATTGTATAGATATATACAAGGAAACTATATATATAGGGTAGATCTATGAAGGGATACATAGAGAAATAAATTAGCTTAGCTTAGGGCCCATGTAGATTTGTTTTTGGAGGCATTTTCATTTTCATTAAAAAATGAATCGTGAAAAGTTAATTATAAATTTGAATTTGAAAATAAAATATTGTTTGAAAGTTTTGTTTAAAATATAATGATTGTGTAGAGTTGAAAATTAGTTGTATATGAAAAATGCAATATTTTTATATTAAAAATCATGTAAATGTGAGTATGAGAAAATAAAAAATGATGAAAAGTGAAAATGGAGAGAATATGCAATAGTGTATTTTAAAGAATACTTTGAAAATGAAAATACTCATGAAAATTGGAAAAAAATTTATAATTTTTTAATTTTTATTTTCAGTAAAAAATGAAAATAGTGTTGGAAAATAAAACGAAACGGGCACTTATAAATTGGTCTCTATTTTGTTGTGTAGCATCACATCTTCAGCCCTCACATGCAGCAGCACATGCCAACTTTTAATTTGGCCCCATTTATTTGTGCTCTCTTCGATCTGTTAGGTGGTCAATTCAAGAAGACATGGTACACAAATGCAACCTTCCCCACTCAACTTAATTCACTTAACAAATACAAAAAATGTATATTATAAACTATTGTTTGGGGTACATTACTGACTGATTTTGGTCCTATTTTCATTTAATTACACTCGAGCCAGCCCATAATTAACAATAATGATCGTATGTAATTAAGATACTAATTCTTGTTAGTTGATCAAGATCAATATTAATCCTATAATTGTAACATTGGTTGTGTTAAAGCCACTCTTCTTTGTGATAATATATAGAGGGTTTTATGGACAATTAAAATAGGCACAATAATTGGTTAAGGCCTAATCATGATGATATCACATCAAAAAGAAAAAAGGAAAAGGGATCAAATATTAGTCCGTCTTCATTTATGTGATTTTCAGGCAGCACAAATGAATGATAACAAAAAAAGAGGAAAAAGTAAAAAGAAGGAAAGGGTACAGCTTTTCATAGTCATATATCTGTTGCTAATGCTACGTACGTGGAGTCCATATATGTGGTCATGATTAAAAATTAAAAAAAAAATATCCGACACATAGGTTGTCGCGGACATCCTTTTCCAATTTAACATTTCTACTGTTTTTTTGCCGTGTTAAATTTATCATCCTGAACTCAAGTATGTATGTAAATGTTTATTTCTAAATCATGTGATCTGAATTATATATTTAAAAAAAATAAATTTTAAGAGTAAAGTTGGGAAATATAAAATTTATATTAGAGAATGTGATGTATGTTTGTTTATAATTTGGGAATAGTAAAAAAAATATTTTGAAAAAATTTGGTATATTTGTTTATATTTTGGAAGAAGACAAATTATACTGCAATGGTCAAATCAATGTATTTTTGCTAGATTTTGAGGGTGTAAATAAATTTTAGTAATATTTTTTATTATAATACAATAATAAAATATTTTGATATGTAAATATATGTACACGTGATTGGTAATGATTATGATGTAAAAAATATAGAATTTTTGGCCATTTACCATTTAAATTACAATGACGATCTGATCATTTTAAGAATCTATTTTGAAAGAAAAAGAAGACACATATTTGATTATATTCTCTCGAACAAAATGTAGCCAAACAAAGCCGATGATTTTTAAACGCATGACCTAGTATTTGGAACTTAAACCATGTTCAGCCGCATTTATTGTTAAGATGTTGAGATTTTTGTAATTAAGAAATATTAAATTATGTACTTTAATCTAGAGGCATTCGCTCTGTATTTTTGTGATTAGCTTTTAATATTCTAATGCACTTAGGAAAAAAGCATGACAAATACCATTAACAAAGCTAATTACGTTTAAAAATCTTAAGAGGTTTGGACGAAAATTCTTTTCTGTAACATTGTATTTCACGTTTTTCCGAAAGGACATAAATGTTCCATGCTATTTAATTTCTTGAATATATTCGCCGTTGGTTGGTAACAATATTTTGAAGTTTGAAGTAGGTGAGAACTGAGAAATGGATTCTCAGGATCCAAATTAAGGACATGTTGCTTTTTGGACTTTTCACTTTGTGACGTGAATTTGCTTCTGTTGCATTTCCACTTTCCAGGAATCTCCTCTTTGTGTTTCAACTTTTGACGCCAAACGCAATGGGAACAACAAATAAAAAGAAAAAAGAATAACTATGGTAAAAGTGATGGGCATGTTTGGTTGTAAATTGGGGTATTTTGTCAAAAAAATTTGGCAAAATAATTTTTGGGGAATGTGAAAATTGTTTGTTTGTATTTTAGATGGTAATGAGAGAATGAATAAGAAAAAAATTATTTGGTAGTGTTTGGATTTTTTTTTTTGTTTGATTTTATTATGTATTTATTGTGTATTTTGGAAGAATGAATTATTGAAAAATGTGAAGGTTATTTTTGGTATGTTTGTTTGTATTTTGAAAGAAATATTTTTTACTATAGCAGTCAAATTAATATTTTTTTATTAAATTTTTAGGGTGAAAATAAAACAAAGTGATTTTTTTAATATTAGAATAATAATAATAAAATATATATAATATATGTATGTATATATTAAAGAATATGCATTTTGGAGAAAAAATGAATATATGTTTGGTTATATTTCCCCAACACAATGTTGTTTCGAGGAAATATAACGAAACAAAACCTTTGTTTGTTTATGTTTTGAGATGGGACAAGATGTCACGTTAATTAATTTTGGGTGGGTTGGTGAGATAAAATAAATATTTTAAAATTATTTATATATGTGTAGATAGATTGTATGAGTGGTAATATATACATATATTTGTAATAATAAATAATTGATTAAAATTTTGGGAAATGTGTAGTGAGTGTGAATAGTATGAATTTTTTTGGGATAAATTTTCTATTTTAGGAATAAATAAACAAGGATGATATGTTTGAAAGAAACAGTACCGTATTTTCTCATCTCTTTCTCCAGGGAAAGTCTGAAGTCTCTTCTAGAATTGGGGAGGCAACGTGTTCTGTGATCTTGGATCAGCCACCATTGCCGACAAAAAAGGTGAGAAGAAAAAGGCTTTTATGGGATCTGGCCAATGGGGTTTCAAGAATTTGTCTCAATATTCAACTTTTTTATTTGAATGATGATCTTGAAAAGATTCTTCAATATTGCCCAATTTCCCTGTTGTCCAATTCCAATATTATTAATATTGGCATTTTCATTTTAACTTTCAATCATTGAACTGCGTGGACTCCGGTGTGTGTAATTTGGACTTTGCTCTACGAACAACAAATCAACGTCGCCGTATGCCTGTATCACAGAAGAGTCGCGGCCCATATACGATGAGCGGTCAAATAGGCCACTAATGGACCTAGCCTAATTCTACCAACTGCGGATCAAGAATATTTCAAGGGCCCTTTCATTTTATGTTGAGAAAGCATTTGAATCCTGGACAGCTAGACTGGTAGTTTCCACAAACCTCACAGTTCTAAAATAGTAAGGGAAAAACTCCAGAGATGAAGGTGAAGCTAAAGGGAGAGGGAATGGGGGAGGCTATCCAATAGATAAAAATTGTATTGACGTCATCCATATGAGAAACGAAACGTTGCATGTACAAAAAATCAAGCAGTCTAAAACTTGGAGCTATGAGGAACAACAAAAAAGAGAACAACAGCAATTACTGTGAGTGTCAACTGCTGAATCCATGGGTACTTGTATTACTAATATAGTAGCCGTCATAAAGTAGACTCTTAGCAGCAAAGATGGAAAGGCCAGTAAAATTTGCAAGCCACTGAACTCAACAGTGTCTTCAAGTTGCGTCTGTAGCCAAGCTGGTAATAGTCGAATCCTCCCTCAGGTTCCTTCCTTTTCGAAGTAGAAGCAGCTTTACTTGCTGTCGGTTTATGATGATGATTATGATGATTCTCGACAGCATCCACGTGCTGCAAACCTTCCTCCACCGGCTCAAAAGACTGGAATCCATCAACAACCCCATGCACAACATACATCTTCAAAGCAATATCACCCTTTACGTGAGAGAAAAGACCCCTTTTATCAAGAGGGTACCGCTGGACCATGGCTTCATTCTCAGAACCAGGAATAGACATGCCAGAAATCCGAACCCTTCCAAGAAAATTCTTGAGATGTCCATGCTTGTTATCGTTGTACACAAAAACCTCAACCGTTGGTCAGGAAGATCTCTGGGATTCTTGATGTTGAACACCAGCTTTTCATTCCAAGAAGGGTTGAGATCTTTAGGCTTAGTTGAAGTTCTTTGGCGTTGCTCCTCAAATTCTACTTCTACAAAAGGGCTTGCGCTTCCATGACCGTCTTTAGGCATGAGATAACTGGCATCAAGAACTTCAACCACAAGCTCGGCCATTGATCAGATTAGACTGATCGATTTGTTTGTTGCCAGGTATTTAGATTAGATAGAAAAGCTACGGTTCAAAAAGAAGGTAAAAAGCAGGTAGGCACAGAGAGAGACAGAGCGAGTAAAGTGGAAGAGAGAAGGGAAATAAGGAGAGCATGGGTGGAGGAAAATAGTTGGCCGTGGGAATGTCATTGAGGTTATTTTGAGTAAGAAGACAGGAACATACATTTGAAATCTGTTGGAAGGAAAGAGATGATGGCTTTGGTGAGATACATATATATAGGCAAATATTGACTAGCTAGTCTGTACCTAGCTAGATATATAATTGCACCTTTGTTAAAGTTTTCATGCAATCAAATAAAAGAAATGCATGACAGTGGAAATTAATGGTGCACTGAGGGGAGCCACTAATGGAAAAATCGTTGTCATATAGGGATACTTCGCGCCTAAGTCATAGACAGGATGAATCGAGGGAAATTGAGTCATATTTGATTTTCGATAATTACTTAGATGTTGGATTGGAATCCAGTGGCGACTGTATCACGGATAGAGTGGCAATCGATTTCGATGTGCTTCATTCATTCATGAAAGATGGGATTTGCAGCAATGTGGAATGCGGCTTGGTTGTTACAAAACAGAAAGGCTGGTGATGGAAGCTGAACATGGAGGTCCTTGAATAGCTTTTGAATCCATATGATCTCGGAGGATGTGGCGGCAAGTGCCCGATACTCGACTTCAGCAGAGGAATGAGAGATGGTTGGCTGTTTCTTGGACTTTCATGAGATAAGGGAATGGCCAAGAAAAATGCAAAAATCAATCGTTGATTTCCTTGACTCTCTACATGACGGCCGATCAGCATATGAGAACGTCTTGAATTGAAGTTCAGATTTTGCTGAGTAGAAGAGACCTTGAACTTCAACTCAAGGCGTTCTCTGATGCTGATTGAGCGTCATGCAGAGATTCAAGGAAATCAACGATCGATTTTTGCATTTTTCTTAGCCATTCCCTCATCTCATCTCATAGAAATCCAAGAAACAGCCAACCATCTCTCATTCCTCTGTTGAAGCCGAGTATCGGGCACTTGCCGCCACAGCCTCCGAGATCATATGGATTCAATAACTGTTCAAGGACCCCCATGTTCAGCCTCCATCTCCAGCCTTTCTGTTTTGTGGCAACCAAGCCGCATTCCACATTGCCGCAAATCCCATCTTTCATGAATGAACGAAGCACATCGAAATCGATTGCCACTTTATCAATGATACAGTCGCTACCGGGTTCATTCGTCTCATGCCTACTCACTCCCACTCCCAACTCGCGGATGCCTTCACAAAACCACTACCCGCAACCACCTTGACATTGCTGTTATCCAAGCTGGCCATGAAGGACCTACATCGTCTACCTTGAAGGGGGAAGGGCATTAAGGCACATAAGCTAAAAATATCTCTGTAAATATTTTTGCTTTCCTGTCTTTTAGTTAGAAGCTATTATTAGTTGTAAATTACATGCTTAAACAGTTAGTTAGTTCAGGGAGTTGTCTAATTAGTTAGGGTAGCATTTTTACTACTTTTCTGATTGTATCATCTATAAACACAGCATTTAATGCTGCCTTGTAAACACTTTTGCATATACAGAAATCCTTATTTTCAACTCAAGTTCATTTTCATAGCAAAGCATGCCGTATAACTTGTCTTTTTGATGAGTCAATGATTTTTTATTTTTTACACAATATTGAGCATGTACCATGAATGAATGGTAACACTTAATTTAAGTACTTGATATTCCATGACATTTAATTCAAACTTGGCTTCAATTTGTTCATGCTGCTAGCTTCATACATCGAAGAGGGTTACTTTTCTTTCTAATTATTTTGTAAGAGATACTTTCGAAAATATTTTCTCTTTTAATATAGAAAAAAGAAAATGGTGAAATTACAATACTTTATTATGTTCATGAATAGAAATAGAAGTACACCAAATTAATAATAATCCCAATCCAACATCTAAGTAATTATCGAAAATCAAATATGACTCAATTTCCCTCGATTCATCATGTCTATGACTTAGTCGCGAAGTATCCCTAGATGACGACAATTTTTCCATTAGTGACTTCCCTCAGCCCACCTTTAATTTCCACTCTCTCATGCATTTCTTTTATCCGATTGCATGAAAACTTTAATAAAGGTGCAATTATATACCTAGCCAGGTAGAGACTAGCTAGTCAATATTTACCTATATATATAATATATGCATTTTCAAAAATTAAATAATAAAAACAATTAGACATATGGCTATACAAGGAGTACTAGTATCATTGACGTGGCATCATCTTCCTCTATACATATCATTATTATTCTTATCAATTTCCAAGATGTGGGTGTTGATATTGTTGTACATATGCAGCATCATATATTATAAGGTATATATGTTTTTTCTTGAAGTTAGAACACGGACATTATCATATATCGGCAATCATGGGCATGTTTCAAATAAGAAATACGTACAGTGAACAGCAATGCACAACCGAATTATAAATTAATTAGTTATAGTTTATTAAAGAAATTGATGATTAGTTCTTTTAATTAATTAAAGACATGATGATTGAGGTGGGTGGGACTTGAGGCTTGGGAGCAAGAGCATAGTAAATCCATTAATATGGTAATTAGAGTGGCCATGAGTGGATCAGCTGAAACTACTCCTTCAAATTAAAACATAATTATTATATAACTATATATGACGCTCCATCCCAACAATACGATCGACAATGTTATATTAATTATCATATAATAATAACTAGCTTATATAGTATGGCATTATATTATAGTTACAATATATATATATAGTGCATGCCCATCTAATCTTTCATGGTTGAAATAAAGGCATTTTTCATATATAACAAAAATTAAAGCTTAAGTAATTATATTAATAGTTCTGCACTAATATATATAAATATGATCTATTAATTGCATCAGTTGTAAAGTATCCAGAAGTTTGATGTATAGATATATACATGGAAACTACATATATACATATAGGGTAGATCTATGAAGGGATGCATAGATAAATAAATTAAGCAAGTGGTAGCTTAACTTAGCTTATCAATTGGTCTCTATTTTGTTGTGTACTGTGCAGCATCACATCTTCACATGCCGCAGCACATGCCTAACTTTTAATTCGGCTCCATTTATTGTGCTCTCTTCGGTCTGTTAGGTGGTCAATTCAAGAAGAAATAGTTCACAACCACAACCTCCCCCTCTCAACTTAACAAATATAATTTGTTTGGGGGTACATTGCTGAACTGATTTTGGTTCTATCTTGATTTAATTATACTTGACCCAGCCCATAACAATAATGACTGCATGAAATTAAGATACTGATTCATGGAGATTAATATTAATCCTATAATTGAAACATTGATTGTGTTCAATCAATTAATTAACCACTCTTCTTTGTGATAATATATGGAGGGTTTCATGGACAATTAATATATACACAATAATTGGTTAGGGCCAAATCATGATATCACATCAAAAAGACAAAAGAAAAAAGAAAAGGGATCAAATATTAGCTTATCTTCATTTATGTGATCATGATGCAGCATAAATATTGAATGATAAGAACAAAGAGGAAAAAGGAAAAAGGAAGGAGAGAGAACAGCTTAATTTTATGTATATGTTGCTACGTGAAGTCCATCTGGTCATGATTAAAAATTACATAAATAGCCGACAAATAGGTTGTCACTTGTCACCTACATCCTTTTCCAATTTAACATTTCTACTCTTTATGTCTCTGTTAAATTTATCATCTTAGACTTAAGTATATATGATTTTTAAAAGCATGACCTAATATTTGGAACTCAAACCGCATTTATCGTTGAATATATGTGAGTCATGAGGTTTTGAGATTTTTATAATTAATTACAAATATTAAATTATGTACTTTAATTTAGAGTCGTCAACTCTATATTTTTTAATTAGATTTTAATATTGTAATGTATTTAGAAAAAAAAATGAGAAATACTCGTGGATGGTATTATATATATCTTGTGTATATTGAGAACCATTAATAAAGTTAATTACCTTTATAAATCTTAAAAGATTTGGAAGAAAATTCTTTTCTATAACATCATATTTCACGTTTTTCCGAGAGGACATAAATGTTGTATTTCTCGAGTACATTCGCTATTGGTTGGTAACAATATTTTGAAGCTTGAAGTAAGTGAGAATTGGATTCTCAGGGACGCGTTGCTTTTTGGACTTTCGCTTTGTGACATGAATTTGCTTCTGCTGCATTTCCAGGAATCTCCTCTGTGTTTCAACTTTTGACGCCAAACGCAATGGTAATAACAATAAAAAATAAAAAAGAACAACTAAGGTAAAAGCGATATGTTTGAAAGAAATAGTACCATATTTTCTCATCTCTTTCTCCAGGGAAAGTCTGAAATCTCTTCCAGAATTGGGGAGGCAACGTGATCTGTGGTCTTGGATCAGCCACCATTGCCGACAAAAAAGGTGAAAAGAAAAAGGCTTTTCTGGGATCTGGCCAATGGGGTTTCAAGAATTTGTCTCAATATTCAATTTTTTTATTTGAATGCTGATCTTGAAAAGATTCTTCAATATTGCCCAATTTCCCTGTGGTCCAATTCCAATATTAATATTGGCATTTTCATTTAACTTTCAATCATTGAACTGCGCGGGCTCCGGTGTGTTGTAATTTGGACTTCGCTTTACGAACAACAAATCAGCGTCGCTGTCTCACATAAGAGCGGTAGCCCATATACGATGAGCGGTCAAATAGGCCCCCAATGGGCCTAGCCCAATTCCACCACAGCACGACACCGACTGGATCAACAATATTTCAAGGACCCTTTTATGTTGAGAAAGCATTTGAATCCCGGACAGCTTGACTAGTAGCTTCCGCAAACCTCAGAGTCTAAAATAGTGAGGGAAAAATCCCAGAGATGAAGGTGATGTTATAGGGAAAGGGAATGGGAAGGCTATCCAATAGATAAAAATTGTATTAATCTATTACATATGAGAAATGAAACATGGCATATACAAAATCAAGCAGTCTAAAACTTGGAGGTACGGGGAACAACAAAAAGAGAACAACAGCAATTACTATGAGTGTCAACTGCTGAATCCATGGGTACTTGCATAACTAATAGAGCAGCAGTCATAAAGTAGACTCTTAGCAGCAAAAATGGAAAGACCAGTTAGATTGGGAAGCCACTGAACTCATCAGCGTCTTCAAGTTTCTTGTCTGTAGCCAAGCTGGTAGTAGTCAAATCGTCCCTCAGGTTCCTTCCTTTTCATGGATGTTGTTGCAGACCAAGATTGACGCAAAGACTTAATGTGTTCATCCATGAGAGAGTCTTCAGCAAGAAACATCGATTGTCTTACTTCATCAATCTTGCTTCCACTCATTGATAATTTGTCATCTACTTTAGGTGCAGAAGATGTGAAATTGCTAGCGCTGTGTCCATGAGCAAGCTGCACAAGTTGTGAGGCCCCAGTAGTGTTGTGAACTCTGCTGGGATTGGGGAATATCCCGTGTTCATGTGGATAAATCATATAAGGCATGGTGCAAGAGTTGTGTATGTAAGATGGTAGGGGATTTGTAGTACCAAAATAAACTGGAAGCTTATGGGGGTAACTGTGTGGGGGTAACCTATGTGGTAAGTATGGTAACCTTGGTTGGGATATAGCAGCTCTCTGCATCAGTTCAATTGGTTGGAGGATACTTGGTGCAGCCACCAGATATTGTTGGGCATAAGCGGGAACCTGCTGCATATTAAAATCTGCCAAACAAGCATTTCTAGTGATACTAGAATCTTGTTCTCTGGGATTTGCCAAGTCTGAAGTCTTGTTTGCTGAAGATTGGCAACCTGGTTCTAGCCACGGAACAATGTTGGATGTGTCTTCTATGGACGTGTTAACATTCAAGTTCAAGTCCACCAAAGATGGATTCTCTGATTCGCATGGTGGAGAAGATTGAATAAACTCATCACTGGCCTCATAAAGGCAATTGAGATCAATACCAAGAGTACCTGCTTGTTTCGAACCAACTGCTGAATGAAAACATTGCAAAGTGGAAGCTGAGGTACCCTCATTCTCCGTTGGCAATCCATTATCAGCACTATCTTCTACAGCAGGAACATTGAGATCAACGCCAGTAAAACCTTGTGGGTCGTCTATCCGCCTGTAATTTCTGGAAGATGTTTTTCTATCCAAAGTCTTGGACAGAGCAGCAGGACAAAAAGCACTAGTCTCAGCAGACCCCTTCCAACCCAACCCACCTTCAAACTTCAACGGTGCCGTAGGTAGTCCTTTAGGTATCCCAGCTTTTGCCAACACGTGTATTACAGCATGAGAAGATTTAGTTGCATCAACTGGTTGAATAAGATTATCCATTCCGTTCTCATTGATGTCTTCATTGAGATCAAATTGAGAAATGAACATATCTTGATCCTTGGCAGCAACTTTGCTAGGTCTCATCGGTGAGGACTCAAAAGACACATTTCCCAGAAAGTCATCCTTAATTTTGTCCAAGACTTCAGGACCCATCTCTACTTGTTCACATTTCGCAGCCAATATATTCTGACTTTCTTCTGATAGTGCAGAACTTATCATTCTTTCACCTGAATGAGAAGTCGGGTGAATACCATGTTTATGGTATGATCTAATATTCATACTATTCTTGGATCTTGTATTGCTTATGGCCTTACAAGAAATTTCAGCTGTTACACCTGATTCTGAACTGGCTGTCACTGGCTCTTTCAATCTGCCACTAAAGCTTTTCGAGATAGAAATATCTGTGGAACCACCATGATTCCTGAACGAGTAGGCTTCTTTGGAGGCTTCTTGATAGCTGTGACTCGACAGAGAAACTGAAAGCATAACGGATGAAGAGTTCGAAGAAGAAGATTCAGTACTCTGTTGTGAATCGTGACAGCCGTCTTCAGCAGTAATTAAACGTTTGCCCCGTGTCTTCCAGCCATCCATTTCAAAGCTTCAATTGCTGAGGGTTAATACAGTCTCTATGCTAACATCATTCTTCACTGGCGTGGGCCGCATAGAAACAACTGTGTCAGAACTCAGATGATTGCATATCAGCTTCTATTAAAATGTGACATGTATTTAACTAGCCAAGCTAGCAAACTGAATGTAAGAAACGTAACTAGCAGAGTAACTCGCTGAAGTACTTCCAAGCTACTGTAAAAAGAAGACATAAAAAAGATCCCCCTTTTTCTATTTCATGTGCACAAAAATGAATACTGAAAAACTTCAGAGAATTCAAAAGGAGCAGAATCGTTAAACAACATAGATCCACAAGAAAAGGACAAAGCATAAGCAAAACCAAAACCAAAACCAAAACCAAAATAACACTGCTAAAAACCCAGAAAACAAGGGCTGGAAATCTAACAACTCAGATATTGAAGCACCAACAGATGCACAATCATAAACCCATAGTGAGTGCATGCGTCTAACATATCGCAAAAATTTAAGAAACTAAGCAGCAAAAGTCTCCAGTTTCACGAACACAGATCGAGAAACAGAGCTCCAACAAAACTCAAAATTTTTAGTTATGCACCATCATGTGCAACAAAAATCACAAGAAAGCACATAAAGGTGCACAGATTCTAAATATCTGATAGACATAAAGTAATAATCAGTGAACTAAATGCAGGCGGAAACAAACCTGAGAGAAAGCAAAAACTCTGAATGGTGTCACCTTAAAATAACAAAGAAACGGAGTTCTTTCTCTGCTTTGGCTTCATAAAGTCGCCAGTTTTCTCATTTTCATCTAATCTGCTTTCCTCTCCTCTTTTTCTGCAGCCCAGTATGAGAAGTCCCCCCGAGCAAGACTACTCTCCTCTTTTTCTGCAGCCCAGTATGAGAAGTCCCACCGAGCAAGACTAAACGCCCACCTTTTACCCTTCACAAATCCGAAGGTGGAAGAGACAGAGATAGATCAACATAAATATGCACAAACATAGTTACATCGACATACACGTACTCATATGCCCATTATAGCAAAGAGCATTGAATTTAGCGTAAAAAACAGATCTTTACTACGAACAAATTAATTAAAAAAGGCATTGTTTTGCGTATGAGTTTTGTTTGGTGTGGGGCTGGAAAGGGATGGCCAGCCGACGACAGTCTGTGCTTGTAGTGTGTCTATCTTTTAGTGCGTCAGAATCAAAGAGCAGAGAGAGGTGAATTCCTACGCTATTCAGAGACAGAGGAGGTATGTGGTAGGGGACCCACAAGGACTGGTGACCCCTTTGGTTTCTCCTACAGAAACCGTGGGACCCAGAAAAAGTTGCATGCACTGAGATAGACCGTAATAGGTGGGACCCACTGAACAAGATCATACTCCGAACTTTGGAATTATGAAACATCATCATCGTCGTCGTCAACAATGAATGAACTGACAGGACAATATTGTGGTATTTTTCGTAGCTGACAATTTCTTGGCTCGAATCTCTAAAGATGTGCCTCAAGGTCTATATCTCAGGACTCAAATCAATCGTGGGAATCCTCAAAAAGGATATATTTTTAAGCGAGGAAAGAAGCTTCATATTAAGGTTTGAATAATTAAAAATTTTGGTGACTGAATAAAGTTTTACAAGCGTTTTGCCCAACGTTAAGTGCAGGTATATGATTCTATAGATAAAATGTCTCTCAACACTCATTATCCAAATAATTTCCAAACTCGGGAAATGACAAAGCTATAACAGATACAATAGATGCTCTCTAGGTAGGGCTCACGCTGCCAACAATCCTTCACAAGATTGAGCTTCTGCTTTGGGACAAGAAAGGACAGAATTTTGCTCTCTTGAGCTCTGTAAGATGAGTTAAGCAAATTTATAACCTTCGAACAACTTATCTGTTTGAATCTCCACACATATGTCCGTCTGCAAATTACTCAGCAGCAAAGCTCTTCTTTGTTGCCAATGAACCACCCACAGTTAAAAGGATCATCAAGACATCAACTTCAATGCCAATAGTAAGTCAAATCTCAAAGTTGGATTCTCAATGAGTCATGAGAAAGATAAAGTGACTGGATTATGAGGCCATATTATCATACTATGGGCAAAATATAGCTTGGCGAAAATATAGAAAATCTGAGGTTCACAGGTCACACATATTGTCAGGATGAAAACTAAGTAACAGGGAATCTCCTATGAACATATGTCGGCATTGAAAAATATACCACCAAAACAACTTTCCACTCACTATTATTTAAAATCAATATAATTCTCAGGGTTACAGCACAGTTCACGTATTGAATGATGGACTGTCCCCAAATGATGCTTATTTGTTTCCCATCTACCTTCAGAGAGTATGGCTCCTGATGCTTCATCAAGCACGCAAAAAAAGTTACAAATCACGCCCTCTTTCTCTAGACAGAATAAAGGAAATTAGAAAAAGAAAACCAAGAAAGGCATTGAGACGAGGGGCATGATACAGCTCATGCAGCAGCACTATCCACTGAGGATCCTCAAAATTTTTCCCCATAGTAATAAGCTGTCCCAACCATTAGGGCAACAGTTGCACCTTGGACAACCACACGAGCCCTCATTAGTTTCTGACCCAAATGAGAATTTCCCTGTCTGAAACTAATTAGACCAGCTGTGAGCACTCCTGCTGTCATAAGAGCACCTGAGATACAAAACTCTTTAGTGTATTGGAAGCGAAGAAACAGTCACACATTCATTACTGAACAACTAAAATTAACTGTTATTTTACTTATGACATTGACCTCATAGAAATGTTTGAGGCAATTCCAACAAAGAGTAGATGTTTTCTATTATTAAGATATAGTGTATTCAACTTCAAGATTGATGCAAGAAGGCTAGAATAGCTAAAATTATTGGGAACATATCCTGCATAAATTTCTTTAGCCCAACTCCCTGGACCTGGCTTGCCTTTTAGTGGCAGCTCCAAGTGTTGGTGTCCAGCACCAGAAATCTGGTTTACCCTTTTTATTGTTGGACTACATTCAGGAGAAACACCAATGCATATGCTGTGCATTGTAATCCTAACTTTTTCCATTTACCAAGAGAGCCACCTTATTGAGAACATACAACCTCGCTTGAACTACCTTTTCATAGAGAAGCAGTTGCCAGTTATGGTAAACCCCATACCCCCTCTCTCTTGCAGAAAATACTTGAGATAAACCACTTCTTATACTTTAGGCTTTCATCATTATACTTCTTGCGGAAAATATTCAAGACAAGCCACTTCTTGTAGTTTACAATCATTATCAAACATAACCACCAGATGAATCACGCTCATATATTAACAAAAAGCAAATGATTCACCCATAGGATTGAGCAAGCTAAAATATAAAAATAACAATTCTAAATGCTGATCACAAATACAGCTAAACAAACTGACAAATATACGAATGCAATGCAGGCATGCTTAAATTTGTATCAAAAACCAAAAAGGGAGATTTGTACCCAAAACTAAGGTGGAAAATAGTAATTCTTTACAGATAAGAAATTTACCAATCGGGACGAGGGGATTCCTCACTCTCTTTTTCTCCTGAAATAGTTCTTCCAGTTCCGAATTGACAGCCCCCATCTGATTCATTTTACATCTAATTAATTCAGAACTACAGAAAACAGAATCTAACAGTATTCCTTAGCAAGATAGAGTTTTGCTGCATAGGCTGAAAGAGTCATATACTCCACAGGCATCATTTCTTCACGTCATCACTACTCGCTCAAGTAATTTAATTCAACACACATGAAATTATTACTGTAATCGGAATGCAGTCATTGCCAATTCCCATTCCGTGCTACCCAACGACACCCCAGTGAGTGTTAAGAACTTTTGAATTGGAAACAGAGTGACAAAGGAATCATATTATTAATACGAAGATCATTTTCTGTGAGATTAACACACGAAACAATTCCTCATGAAATAGATGAATCGGGCTCTTAATTTACTCAAAATTGAGAATTTTTCCACATAAGCTGACATAAACAGAAATATCACATCCTTACCTCGACAAAGGTGGTTTTGGAGGAACCCAGATTGAAAGACTTGATTTTGAGACAGGCCCAAAAGAAAAAGACTATATAAATTTCGCCAGACGAATGCCGTTTTGCGAATTGCCGGTGCTATGAATCTGCGAGAGGAAGTAAGGCGCGTTGTTTTCATTAGAACCACACAATTTTAAAAGGGGAACCAATTGGGTAGAGCCCATTTACTAGTTGGACTAGCTTTGTTTTGTTGAGCTTCGGCTCATGTATTTGGGCTTTTCGGTCCGTAGCCCAACTAGGATCTTGCCAATAAAGAATCTACTTACCAATATAGTTATTTATCTTGACACTTCACTAGTCCCCTATGAACGTAAGTTTTATCCTAAATATTTCTGTTGGAATTTTTTAAATTTAAGTTTAACAGGATACATGTATTAAAGAATAAACATTGTTAAAAAATGTATCATACAACAATATAGGTAAATTATCCAATAATATTTCTTTAGTCCAAGTTTAATAAAAATTCTCCTTACCATGACCATGTGGAGTAAAGAAATAGTGCGTATTTTGGGTTGGTAATTTATATATCAAGAAATGTAGTACAGATATTCAAAAACAAGCCATTAACGTCTATGTTTGGTTTAAGAATTTTAATAAGGAAAAAAAATATTAGAAAAAAGAAAAAGAAAATAAAGAATTATAAAATCTCAAATTTGTTTAGTTGTTAAGAAAAACAATGAAGAAAGGAATGAGGAAAAGAGGAGTGAAGAAAGTGCAGAAGAATAAGAGAGAGTACTGCAATATGAGGAATATTCATTTCCTCACCATTTTGTGAGGAAAATTCATTTCCCTCAAATACACTATATTTTCTCTCAAATTTTTTTTTTTAATATTTTTCTAGCCAATCAAACAACCAAAATATTTTCTATAACATTTTCTTTTCTTTTCCTCACTAAAATTCATGAACCAAACATAGTGTTAATGTCAATTTTAAGTAAGAGCATGAAGAGTGCCAAATTACTAGTTCCTTTAGAGTGCAACAGTTGTACAATCAAAGTTTAATTTCATCTGCTTCGCTGTTCGCTCAAAGGGATCTGTATCCGTATTGCTCCAGTGCATTCTCGGCGATCAGATAACCACAATCCTTAAATTGTAAAGGTTCAATGTAGAATAGTGCAACGACATGCGACAAGCCACGTTGCATGTCTACATGCTACGTGGACACATTTGAAGTTCATAGTCCTCCACAAACCAACTTCTCCAGATTCTTGCTCATATACAAATAGCACCCTTGCCACATTTCGACAATTCATACGCCTGCAAAATATTACAGTTTTCTGACGAATTAAGGGGAGGTGAGAGAGAATAGAATGATGAAGGCTTTGGCTTTGTGTCTTCTGTTCACGTCGCTAGCAACGGCAGGGATTTTCACTCCGAGTTCTGAAAAGCACAACTCGGGAGATGATGTTACAGTGAAAGAAGGGCGCGCAGGAGTTGTGGTTGAGTTTGAAAAAGATGATGGAAACACCAAGGTTTCAATCTCGCCTCAAGATGCTCAGGCTGATGATAAAGGGTATGTTACAAATGCCAAGGACAGAACGTCTGGAAGAATGGAGGAAACAAAGGAGAAAATAAAAGAGGCGGCCTCTTCTGTTCTTCCTGACCCTGATGTTCATCTCAGGTTTAGGCCTAGAGAGCTTGTATGTGATGCATATGGCAAGTGTAAGCATAAAATTGCGAGTTACATGGAAAAAACGAAAGAGGCGGTGACGGAGAAGGTGCATGAGGCAGCAGATAAGGTTCATGAGGTGGAGGAAGAGGCAAAAGAGGCTGTGACTGAGGCAGTTGGCAAAGTTCAAGATATGGTTACTCATACAGCACACAAGGCCCCTGACAAAGCCCACGAAATGAAAGAAACCGTGAAGGATGCTGCACATGAAATTCCAAGCAAAGCAAGGGATAAGGTTTCTGAGAAGACTAGTGAAATGAAAGAAGTGGCGAAGGAGCAGGCCGAGAAGGCAAAACAACAAGTACATGATGTGATTGACACCGTGAAGAAAGTAAAAGAAGAGGCAGAAAGAAGTTCGTTTGAGAAAATGGATGGGGCTAAAGAAAAGGTGAGGAAGGGAGCAAAAGAAGGAGAAGAGTTGGCTAAAAGTGCCTCAGGTAAAGCTAAGCACGGCGTACATGAGTTGAAAAAAGAAGGGCAGAAGGGATTGAGGCGAATTCTCCGGCCTGCTGCTAGAGTTTTGTCTTATATGGCACCACCAGTGAGGATGGCTTCCGGTGTATTGCATTTGCTGGGATTTGCGGCGGCTTATGGGATGTGTGTGTGGGTTACTTTTGCTTCTAATTATGTTCTGGCTGGGGCGTTGCCCAGGCAGCAGTTTGCAATGGTGCAGAGCAAGATATATCCCGTGTACTTCAAGGCTATGGCTGTTGGTGTTGGGACGGCATTGATAGGACATTTGACGGGACAGAGGAAAAGGTTTTCACCACTCAGCATGGGGATGTTGCAAGGCTTCAATCTCATGGCGTCGTTTCTGATGATTTTGGTGAATCTGCTGTACCTGGAGCCTCGCGCAACCAAGGTACAAAAATTACATATTGCTTCTATAAGTGGTGGCTGTTTTGCATAGAGATATAAGCAATATGATTCTAATTTTCGACTGACTAGCCATTTGTGGTCATTGTTTACACGTAGGTGATGTTTGAAAGAATGAAGAAGGAGAAGGAAGAGGGCAATGCCAAAGAACCAAGCAGCAGATACGTGGATGCGACAACTGAAACTGCAGCAGGCAGAGGCACTGCTGAAGAACAACGGGAGAAAGCACTCAAAGCAGCAGTGAAGGCCCAGGAAGCTAGCGAAGAAAAGCGGGAGAAAGAAGCAGCAGCAAAGCCTCGAAGGATGAGATCGAGCGAAATCCTCCGGAGGCTGAATTCTCATTCATCCCTGCTCAATGTTTTGACTCTCATGTCTCTCACTTGGCACCTAGTTCACTTAGGCCACCATCTACATGCTGTCTGCTAATGATGTTGTACTGATTTTATCTCACCTGCGGTTTTTTCGTGTAACTATGGGAACCCTCTCCATGGATAGAAGATAGTATGCCATTATAGATGGCAGTTTTTTGATAGATATATATATATATTAATATTATAAACATGAACTTCTGTCAGATCGTAGAAACTGAGTTAGAATTAGAGTGCTATGCAACCTAATCGACTAATCAACTTGATAGCGCCGAGCATGTGAGAACTTCAATAGGGCTCATACATTGAATCGTAAACAAAACTAAAGACTCCCTAATCATCTGAAGACGTTATTCCTTCGCTCGAGGCTGAATAAACGTCTTCAATTTCATTTTATCCTCAGAAAGGCTCAAGTTTTCAAGCACGACTTGCTCCGATTGCAAAGGGAACTAAGGCCTAAAAAAAATGAGAGGAGCAATAAACAGCGTAGCAGCATATAAGTTGTGAATGGGAATCTGAATTATCACATTCAGTGGAGGCAGTACATGGCTCCATTATGCCCCATATTAGTATCATACATAATCAGATAATCGATTTTATTTGCCAAACATCTGTCTCTTTCCTCAAATTTGTATTTCTTCTCAAACCTCTAAACTTCCTTCTAAGTTTCGTATTCATATAGGTATGGATGCCCGATGATCAAACTTTTAGAATCTCAAAAAGGTAAAACCATTTTGGAAATTTTGCTACAGAAAACAGAAGGCATCCTCCCAAGCTGAGCTTGACCAAAATTCAGAGAACTGACAGAAATAAGGTCACAAACGAAATAAAGGTCTATCTCAATGAAATTTTAACATGTAACTACATATCGTGGATAAAGTTAATTAATTATTACTAGCTGTAGAAGCTTGTTGATAACCAACAAAAAAGTCCGACTTTTTATACAATATTTTACAGCTCACCAGAAACATACTAGAAGGAGGAATGGCAAGTAGCTGATAGTTTTCGGGCCTTGGAACCCACAATAGCATCTTCAGGAGCAAAAATCTACGCACGCATAGAAATCCAATTAGATTTATGAAATAATATATTGATACCTTAAGAAGTGCTTTTGTGAGAGATACCATCAAGTCGTCTATGACATCACAATATGCAAGCAAATCCACCCTTCAACTGTTCATTGAGCATTTGCAGTTCTTTTGATGTTCGGTGAGTTCCTGCCAACATGTAGATGGTTCTTTTAACATGAAAGTTAAATCGAGCAAATAACTCACAAAAGTCAATCCATTAAAGAAGAAACCAACTTTAGAATGTCAACAGACAATTTTCTGACTAGTCATTTCATTTTTTGTAGAATTTGTATAGCACGCATGGCCAACAGCAGGTGTTTCAACTGCCATACATGGTAAGTAGCAGGTTTTTCAACTGAACCTGGAAACTATTAACATTCTTCTTCATTAATGCTTTCTCTGGTCAAGGACTTTGGTGAGGAGAGGAAAACATTAGAAAATGGAAAATAAATTAAAGAAATACCAATGTTGGACTTTCCAACAATCTATAATCTTATTTGATGGTCAGGTTTTAGGTTAATAAATGAATAACCTGGATCTGTTTCTGTAGGAACTTGACGTAGGCTACAGCTTCTTCTAACATGTCTGCTGTGTTCGTTTGCTGCATTGAGAAAAGCAAAAGATTGCCTTCTAAAAGTCTTGAAGCACATGAAATCGTACATTACAAAGTAGCAAGTTGAATGCCTATTCAATGTATAGAGATCTGGAATACATCTTTCGGTCAGGTTCATATTGAATAATTCTACGTTGTTCCAACATGAATAACTCATACAACGCTTCAACTTTTACTTGAATAAGGTTCAATATATATAACAATGTTAAGACATCGTTGGCTCACATCATAAGTTATTCAGTATCTAACCACCAACTGAAACAATTAACATAAAATCAGAAATCAAATCCATCCCACCACCATTAGTATCACTTGCTAAGATCTAGCATCAAATGAAATAGGCTTGTCATGATTAACTATCATGTGTACATACTATTAGGATGAAAAGGTGGAAATACATGCGTACAAATAGATTGAAGATCGTGACTCACTAAAGTGGCATGTATGCTTTGTTTTTTCAGTAAGATAAGGGTGAAAAACTAGACACCAAAATGGGATATGAAGAGTTTCTGTAATTAATTTACCTTATCCATATTTGGAACAAGTTCCTGCAGCTTCCGTATCCTGTCACTAATCCGTGTTCGTCGCACCTGATCATAAAAAAATTAAAAACTATGAGGGGGGTGGGTAGTAAACAGGCTTAAAGTACACTAGTCAGAGTGCCACAACCGACCAGAAATAAGATACAAAACTCCTAGAATATCAAACGGATGTATGACTGAAAATAACCAAAAAAAGTTTCAATACCCTCTCGGCAATGCTGCGAGGATGGGTAGCACAGCCACGTTTTGCTCGAACCCTACACATAACTGAATCCTCCAAAATCTTCTCCATTTCAGCATCCATTGACCCACCAATTCCACCTTGTAATTGCCCAACTTTCTCTCCTTTCTTCACCAAAATTATTTAAAAAAGAAAACAACAACCCAAAATAATAAAAATAATAAAAATAATTTATTATCATTCTGGGACAGACAAACATGTGCAGATTACAGTAATAAACACAAATAAAGCCATCACCGCAAAGCAACCAAGTCAATAGTTTCCATTAAGGCACATCGATATTTCCTAAAACAACTGAAAAGAATACATTATTCACTTACACACACACACACACACATATATATACACACATAAATATAACACGTGAGTTTTAATAAGTAAGCCAAATATGTAAATCATTTATATTTAAAAATAGCAAACTCTATGCTATTTGCATTGCAACTAGAACACACAGGATCAGTTCTTACAATATTGGTTAAAAATATATGTGAAGTTCAATAAAAATAATAACTTTGTTGTTTTCATCAACCAAGTGAATATGCAAATCTAATGCTCAAATATATACCATATTGTACTGCATAATACAGCTAAAGATTTCACATAGTAAGCCCCCACATGTCGCTGTAAGTAATTACACCTTTGTTACTTCATTTTTACCTTTTTAGGGAAGATTCTAGCCTTGTACTTTGAACTTTTTGCTAAACACTTAAAAGGTTTTACATCTCCACATAATGCATCCCATTAATTGGACACCTTACAAGGTCAGTGTTCCCGTAACTAATTTAAACTCTAAACTCCATGCCTTTATATTTAGAATTTTATATTAGTATTGCATATAAATCCACTTCATAAGAAGCAAGTGAACATCAATCTTCCCCCATATTCACAACTGTTCTTCAGCAGTTTCACTATATCTTATTTTTCCACAATTTTATTGGTCACTTACTTCATTGAATTTATTTCCAAATGTGTTCTATTTTGGTAGTAAGAATCTTTATTATCAATTAAACACCGGTCCCCAAATGAACATTTTAGTTATTCAGCTAGTTTAAAAACAAAAGTAGGAACTTTACGCCAAAACAGGAAGCAAATGACATTGATGCTTTCTCGCCAAAACAATATAATAATAATGATGACTAAGCAATACATACCAAAGGAGTAGAAGAAGATGATGATAATTTTGGCGAAAGTTTATCCAAATCCTCCGCCTCACGAGCGCGCTTAGCCGAAGGCGACGAAATGTAATCATAATTGGCCGGAATCCCTAAGTTGGAAAAGTACCCATCGGAACTATTAAGCAGGGACAAAAACTCGGCCGGAGAGCTGTTCTGCCTCAGGAAATTGCTCAACCCGCCGGCACCGGCAGACTCCAACAACTCTAGATCGATGTCGGTGGCGGAGGCGGAAGCAGAGGCATTGGACGGTGGTTTTGGGATATCCAAAACAGCCTCAGACTGTTCCTCATCAGATTCGAGTAAGGCTTCCAACCAAGTCGCCGGAGCTGACCGGTATCTGGCGAGCCCGCCGCTGGTTCGACTCAGCTCAGCGCTTCCACTACCACGCGGCGGTTGCATCTGCTGAATCAATATCCTTTCTTATATATTTTTCTTTATTATTTTATTTTATTTTATTTTTTTGGGTTATAATTTTTCCTTATCTAGATTTCAGGTGAATTTTGTGGAGTTTCTACTTCCAGACTGAATACGGAAAAGACAGAATCTAGATAATGGTAAAGAGGATCACATCAAGTTCCATTCCCTACAGTTCCTTGCAGTGCCTCTTTTTGAGGGCTTCTACTTGTATCAAGTTTCCATGCATTTTGGCGAATTTACACATAGGACATAGCTATTATTGGAAAACTTGCATACCCGTCCCATCCTTTTAAGACATTTATCGAGGGGCCCTTCTACTTTTTAATATGTCCATTAATGTTTTCAACTATATAATAGTTTTTTATTCCACATGTAAAGAAACCGAACACAATTATATTTATTATCCCTATTTTGACAAATTTATTTGAATGGGTAATACTTTCTAATCATAGCTTTTTGGCCACCTTGTTAAACTGAAACAATATGCACAACGTTGCCCCGCATTATGTTTAATTTATTATTATGCACAACATGCTTAACAAATCAAATCAAATCATGGAGCACTTAATAACCAACTGCAAACTTTCATGTTGAATTTAGAAGTGATATTCATGAAGAAAAGCATCTAAATTACTTGGCAATTCTTATTTAACTCCTCCAGACACTCAGATGGGGGCGCTCAAATGTTAATAAATATGGCTCCTTAGAACTCCTCTAGAGTCCAGACAGACATTCAATTCATTCATTTTGGAACAAGAATAAAGTGTTACCAGGTTCTATGTAAATGAAAACAGAGTTAAGTAACAAATGCCCTAAGAGGCAAGATTTACAAGCTACGAAGATTTCATGTAAAAGGGAGAGCAAGGAATATAAAAAGTTTTCTGATCAACAGTCCAATACTCTAGCCAAGCTGTAACATCAATTCATTTTCATCGCTACAAAAATATCAAGTTTTTCCGGAGGCTGCAGACCTCTTCTTTCCTTATCTCCCAATGGGCACTACCTTATCAGGCAACAAACAAACAAAAGTACTCTGTATATTGCAGAATTAGTCACATTTGATGTTTCTGTAAATTCTCCTGACAAACAAGTTGGACCCCAGATGTCCAACGGCACCTGAAATTTGACCAAATTAGAGATAGCAAAAGTTACATAATAATTGCAAGAGAAGACCCTTCCAATGACAAGCAAACTTACCACATAGTATTCCCAAACCAAGGCAGAACATCAATGTGTATCCAAAATAAAAGCTGGTCTGGAAGAAGCCGGACATCTTAGTCTTGACATGATAGTAATATATAGAATAAAAGTATACATAAAGAGAAGTTGAAGCTGCAGAGAAGAAAGAGGTCCACTGCCAGTGATAGTTCTCAGCATTCAGCAAGAAATATGTCCCCACAATTGTCACGCAAATGGTGACAATTATCAGAATTACAAACACAAGAAGCATGAAGCCATACACATAATAGTAAACCTGTCAAAATGAAAACCAAATGAGTATGGTGACTGCATCAAATGGCGGAGAAAAGGGGCGGGGGGGTGCTTTTAAATAAGACTTGCAGTTAGCTTGCATTAAAACAAATTTACACTGAAAGCCAATAAGCATTACAAAGAGGAAGTAAAGTGGACCAACAAAGGATCTCACTAAAACCACCACGTCAGCATGATTACACCAAAACTAAACTTACTCCCTTGGGGAGAAAAGAGAAAACTAATTATGATACTTCAATATAAAGGTCGTAAAATTAAAATGTAGCATTGTGATTTCTAAAATGCAGATCTTTTCAAGTGTTGCATTCTACCAATTTTAAGAAAAGCATAGCAATTCAAATTCTTCAAAATTCAAAATACAGAAAGTGACTTGACAATGGCCAGAAGAAGACACTATCAGACACAATGTAATATGCCTGATAGACAGCCTACCAAAAGGCAGAATAGAAAAAATAGTTAAGACATATCATGTAGCAGCTAAAGTTTTCAAATACATATTAAAGAAAGCTATCACCTCGTACCACTTACTAGAAAAACAGATTACCTTGTAATTCCAGAAGGAAGTGAAGACAAAATACATTTCAATAAAAATGCTTCCAAAGGGAAGCAGTCCACCCATGAGAGATATAACAGATGGTGTCAGATACCATTTCTTCTCAGGAATTGGACGAGGGATGGTCTTCACTCGGCAAGGATTATTCGGTGCGCCACTCCAGTTTCTTCCAACAACAGTGCCAAGAAGAGCCAAGGGGAAAGAAATAAAGGCCCATATGACAAAAACAACCACCATGGTACCAAAGGGAATGGCAGCTAGGGAACCGTAAAATATGGCAACTGTGTTTAAGATGAAGCCAATACCAAAGCACAAGAATGGGAAAAGTGATGCCGTGAGGATCATTGACTTTATCCATTTTTTACCTAACAAGAGGTAGCAGAAGTAAGCACCAGAAGATTCGCAAGTGAGAAGTATATATAATCTGTTGTCATATAAGCATCAAAGAATAACGCTAAAGAAGTAAAAGACATTCTTTCTTGGTAAACAGGGAGTTGATATGAGACATACCCCCGTTGCGCGAATACGCGCCACCACTCACATAACCAGCAATAAAGGAGGTAAGAGCATAACATACGATGAAGGTAGTGACAATTGCTCCTCTCCTGAGTCACATAACACACGGCAGATTGTAGTTAAAACAATTAAGACGAATAAGCACTATGAGGAAAATGTAATACTCTTCAGCAACACGGCAGAACTAGGAACATGTCCGCATGCCTCATGGCAGATTTATGCTAGAATGTAATGAAGGAAAACTATTTAAGTTCAGAAAATACTGAAATAAGATCAAAAATGGGTAATAGGAGAAAATGAAAAGGCTAAGAGTTGCAAAGGGCCAACTTACAAAAATTGGATCTAATTAAATTTCTGAGGAAACCATGTACAGACAGTTGGGTTTCCTAATATATCCAGGCACAGTTCGTGCAAAAATCTTAAAGGAAATGTCAATATTCCACAGGCCCAGCTTTTCCATAAATAATGTCAAGAATTATCCCACCAGACAACAAAGAAATTATCAATGAAATTATATTGAATGCAAGAATAAATTACTGCTCCGAAGTACACTTTGTTCTTCATCCTGTACTATTTTTCTGTTTCTTATTTTCATTCCCCAAAATGAAACGGAGAAAGCCAGACAACCCAAATCGTTGCAGCATGTCAGGTAGAATGGCAAGCTGAGCTCTGTAAAACTGTGTCTTTGCTTCTTTAATGAACACAAGTCAAACAAGACTGATACAATCATTGAAGGCTAACTAGAAGACTATTTAGCAGCCACATTGGGTTGTTGAGCAAAATCTTATTTCCTAACAGGCAAAAAGTCTTTGATTAACAAGTAAAATTTAGACATAGAAGGCTTCATGAAGCTGCTTGTTTCATTTCACAGTACTAAAATGAAATCTTAATGTGGTTGCACATACCCTACATACAGCATTCCAACAATTGCTAAAATGATGACAAGCAAAACAAGTGTTGCTAGCTGAGCGCCAGTGCCTACAACAGCTGATAGCAGGGCCAAATTCTGGGGAGGCCGAAAAACATCACCATGGACAAGTTTCCAACCAGATTCTTCACTTACATCCCGTTCCTGATAGGAAAAAAAAGGTTCAATATAAACAAGCTTCCAAAACAGCCAAGTGTTCGTTCCATTAGGACAACTATCTACCACACTGTGAAATTTATAGAAACTACAAGGTGCCGAACAACACAGAAGCATGATGCAATAACTATTACATAATAAAAACATACAAGTACAGTTCATATTAAAATACAAGAAAAAGTTCAGAAATCATTACCAGTGTCTCAAGATCATCATCTTCCCGAGCATATTTTGCATAGTCATTGCGGAGGGTACGCATTAATATCATAGACACCAGACCAGTAAGGAAAATTACCATCATGAAAGAATTAAAGACAGAAAACCAGTGGATCTGCAAAATAAGATGCTAGCGTGAGCTCGCTAGGAGTAATAATTGAACAACAGTTCGACAGTTACTTATTGAAACAAATTTTAAGTTATTCAACGCCTTAATCCTTATTACCAGCATCTTTGGCGAAAATTACTCACAATCATGGATTTCAATGCAAAAATAAACAATTCACTAACCTCCAATGCGGATCAATATGTATATGCATGAAAACCTTGCAATATTAATGAATGTGTACCTGGTGCTCAAAAAAAGGATAATCCAGATAAACATCAAAACGGCGTGCAAACGTAATGTTGGTTGGAACCCATCTGACAGAGTACGTCAAATCCAATACTCGCCCCTCTTCAAGTGGCTTAGGGTTTTCTTGAGTGAGATTTACAAGAATAATCTGCAAGTGAAAATTTTCACTTCAAAATTAATAAAGCTACTTACATTTGGTAGCAGGAATGAATTAACACATAAAAAACATTTTCATTCAAGCCAACCTGGTTCCCATTGTAGTTAATGACAAGATTTTTGTGTGTCCAAAGCACATGCTTATTATCACGGTTTCTATCAGGAAGAACATCACCAACAAAACCTTCACAAAAGAATTAGCAATTCCATCAGTGTTCAGCATAGTCCAACAGTGAATAAACTATCATATACAAATGAAAAACATACCCCATAACGGCAGATCATCTGATCACAAGATCCACAATGATACACAGAAACAACACAAGTCAGAGAGTAGCAAGAAGCTATTTATTCTTAAAAAAAATCATAATAAGCTTATGCAGCAGTAGTGTAATGACAAAAATCATGTCAAGCGTACCCATAAAAAATTCAAACCAGTATGAGTTGTCAATTGCATCCTTAAATTGTTTAGCCTTTGTCCCGTCCAGTTCAATTTCACAAATCGTAGTCTTCTCCACATCTCCTGCGAAAAAGATCAACCACATATGTGACCAACGTTGAAGAAAACAAAACTCTGACCAAAGAAATGAAGAAACAAGATATTACTCTTAAATTTTATTTCGATTTGGCTATCAATAAGCTCATTCCCTCCAAGAACCTCGCCAAGCCCACCCCACTTGTGAGCAGGATTGCCAGGTGGGCGGCAAAACGGAAGGCTGTAATAGTTGTAGGTTTCTTGGGGATTGTTATATGGGCCAACCTTGTTCACCCATAGAGTGACTGTCTCACCATCTTGATACTGCAGATTAATTAAAAACAAGTCAATGAACAAAAGGGCAGCAAATAATCAATTCTTTCTGCATTAGACCATCAGAAGCCAGAAATCTCTTAAATTGATGGTCAACATGAAAACTAGAGATCTTGATTACACAAAGCACAGTAGCACACAAAACTTGTCCAAAAGTAGCCGACTTTTCCCTTTACAAAGCAACGCGTAAGTTACTGCATAATTGAACAATCAGATAGGAAGCAACATGCAATGTCATGCAGATGGAAAGAGCAAAAAGTAAATCATATAGTGATGTAGTCTCATGTCTTGCCAAATTGGTGACCCACGAAAGGAAAACTACTGCAGCTAAATTTCAAGCCTGCCGTTTGATCCTACAAATCAATAATAGTTAAAGACCAGGAAAGGAAAAGGTTAGAGAGAGAGAGAGAGAGAGAGAAAGCTCCTGCTTTATTATTTCAATCTTTTAAAGGAACTTTGTGTAATTCAACGGCGAGTGGAAGCGAGCAAACACCAATTACTTGTACTTACCTAAATTCAGAAAATAAAATCACAGTTTGCTCTTCCCTATCATTTTCAGCTAGCATAAATAGAAAAACCTCATCTTGCCCATTTACATCTTCAATTGCGAGAGAATTAGAAAAATATAATCAATAATCAAATCTCAATAACACAAGATATGCATCAAGTGGGATCAAAAGTTGTACATTTTATAAACGAACGTGCAGATTGGAACAAGATCTAAGGAAAAATTCAGAAGCCAGCAAGGGCAAATTACTAACTTCTCACCTTGCCGAGAGTGGAAGAGACAAGAAACGCGAAGAAGGAGATGAGGATGCAGAAAAATCGGACAGCGGAGCGCATCGCTTCTTTCTTAACAAGGTCAATCAGATCTGAATCAAGAATACTCCACAAGAACAGAAATTCAAGAAAATGGAAAATTTCTCTTTTCCTCTATTGATCTTTTTCTACTGAAATTTATTTGGATCCGTCAAAAGAATTGGATTTCTGACAGCGTAAGGCTATGATTTGCTCAGAGCTGTTTACGTCGTCATTAGATTCAATCGGAAATTTTCGAATCTGAGGAGGACTTCGAGAGGAGCATCGAGTGGGAGAAAGAGAGCGTAGTCTGGGTCTATGGCTCGCTGTGACTCTGGGTCAGCTCAAAATATTTTCCCTATTGTTTTACCATTTAAATAAATAACTAGTTCATTATCATTTTTTTTAAAAAACAAGAAAAACTTTTATATATCAAATTAAATGAATTTTTAAAAATCATTTATATTGTTAAACATGTGATTTTAACCTCGAAAAATTTAAAAATGATCAAAAAAAAAAAGGATACTAATATATGACCACAGTCATACAGGCCATTTAAGCAGACATATAAAAAAAGAAAAATTATATTTCATTTTATTTTAAAATTGTATTTTTATTAACATCGCCAATTCAGCAGATAGATATTTTTTAATGTCATGTGTAATTTTTACAAAAGTATAACCCACCCTACGCCCCTGCTGCAAAAACCACCAGGCTTTTTAGGGTTCACTGTATTTATTTTTACATGAACCAATTGGAATAATATAAATACAGTATAGTTTGCATACATTTTTCGATCTATAATTACTTTTTTTTTTCGTTTTTTTTTTGTGGCGCGTGTGTGTAAAGAATATGTACGGAAACTTCCAAGCTCCAAGTCAAAATTAACAACAAAATCAAATCGGTCTCACTGTTCTGGCGCTGACTTTTACATTCCACATCCGAATGAAA
>JACGDI010005435.1:550912-577944 GCA_014898725.1 Jacaranda copaia
GAGGCTGATGGGTCCTACTCAACAGATAGACAACTAACCCCGACACCCGTTACCTATGCATACATTATCTGCGTCTATAATAGCATTTTCAATTTTCTTTGAAAAATAAAAGAGAAAAATATATATGTCAGAAATAATATTTGGTAATGTTTAATTAAATTATTTATTAATGCAATTCATTATTTTATTACTTGGATATAACCCGGGTGGGCTGGCAGGCCTTGCAAGGGCGATTACGGCGAAGGAGCATGGTGTGGAATTTTTCGGACAAAGATGGGGTGATCATTTGACAGGCTGTCACAATATAAAGCAATTAACAAATATGCTTCTTGGATTACACGTTTCATTGTACTTAAAGGAATGTCTTTTCATTTTTCCTGATTTTATTTCTATATGACAACCACATCGCCGTGTTTTGTGCTGGAAAATTGGATTTCAGGGGAATAAAATCTCCCAACATGAGCCTCAACCAACCGGAGGGTGTAGATAGACAATTCCACATTGCCTAAGTCAAATTAAATAAAACTAAAAATAATATGCAGATGGACTTGGTTAATAGTTTCTTGCCTACAATCTTTCACAATCTATGAACTTCGACATAAATTCCTGACAATCTGTATTAGTACAATCATTGTTGAGGATAATTACAAATGAAACATTTTATTTATACATCAATCATGGTTATGTTTGATCTTAGATTGGAGCATTTTGTTAAAATATTTTAACAAAATATTTTTTGAAAAGTGGAATTGGGGAGTGTAATGGCTATTTATTTGTAGTTTTTGTGGTAGGTACAAAATATTTAGGAAGAAAAGTGTTTGTTTATTTATGTTTTGAGAAGAAATAAGATGTTATATTAATAACTTTTTAGTTTGATTGGTATGGTAAAATTGATATTTTTAAAATTATTTATATATGCGTATATATAGATTAGGTAGGGGAATAAAAAATGAAAGGGCTAGACATTGAAAAATGAGTAGAAAATAAATTGAGAGGATATTTTGGGTTTCTTTAAGTGTATTTTGAGAGTGAGGATGATCAATGTATATGATTTATTTGTTCATATTCATATTCTGTAAATTAAAAATTAATTGACAATTTATAATCAAGCATAACCTGTAATTATATAAGATAGTAATGATATTAATGCCTGAGAAGTGGGAATTGACTTGGTATTGCGCCATATTTGTACATATGGTGACAAAAGAAAATCCCTTTTCACGAGAATTATTAGTTTTAAAGGAATGCATAATTTTCATAGTATTAAGTTTAGGAATATATCATATTATAAACCGCAATTAGCTAGGAAATTGTTTAATAATATGATCGCTCAAATGTTAAGACTGTCAAAAAGAATAGAAATTAGAATCTTCTTAATTTGCCAAAAAATAAAAAATAATAATAACAGAAGGCTAATGTGACACCTTATAATGATTTATACAAATGTTGATATTTTTCATTTCATAGTGAAAAATCAAAAATTCCAAATCTGTACAAAAAAAAAGGTAAGTTTGACAATTAATGCTTCAAAACTCAAAAGGCAAAAGATTTAAGGTGGCCAACTAAGATAATAATAAGAAAAAGATTCGAGAGGGCAATTATTATACGCAGATAAATAATTAATTTACAGCCCAAAAAAAATAGTAGTAGCTTAATTTGGTTTGTTTATTTGAAAAATGGGGGGGAAAAATAAAAAATAAAAAAAAGGTGGGGTTTTGTGGTTGAAATGGACCCCATTACAAGAGTGGTAACGAGCTGGCAAATATCAAGTCTTTGACAGACTGTTCTTCTACACATGGTGAGTCACCCCATCCACTCCTTAAAATTCCACCCCATTAGCCATATTAATAGCCCCTCACAATCCGCCGTCTCCCTCCCATCTCCATCTCAATCTGTATCTCTCCATCTCTCTCATCGCATAGCATAGCAATTAAGACGGTTTTTTCAATTGCTTTATTCTTTTGTGTTTAAGAAAAACCTTTGTTATTTGCTTGATTAGTGAGGGAAAGTGAGTTTAATTTTTATCATGGCTGAGGAAAACAAGAAAACAACTCTTGAGAGTGAGGCCCCCTGTGCAACTGAAGAGGTAGTGGTATCTGATGTGCCGGAGGCTGAGAAGCCTACAACCACCGTCGCAGAGAAGGAGGCGCCTCCACAGCTTGAGCCGGAGAATGTTGAGAAACCGGCAGCAGAAGAAGTGGCGGAGGGAGACAAGGAAAAAGATGAAGCATCTGATGGGAACAAGATTACTGAATCTTCTTCGTTTAAGGAGGAAAGCAACAAAGTTGATGATCTCATTGACCCTGAAAAGAAAGCCTTGGATGAATTCAAACAGTTGATTCAGGAGGCACTCAACAAGCATGAGTTCACCGCTCCACCTCCCCCTCCACCGGCCCCCGCTAAGGAGGAGGAGAAAAAAGAGGAAGAACCGAAAGTTGAAGAGAAGAAAGAAGGGGAAGAGCCAAAAGCTGAAGAGAAGAAAGAAGAAGAGGCAAAGACTGAAGAGAAGAAAGACGAAGAGCCAAAGACTGAAGAGAAAACAGAAACTTGTGAAGCACCTGTTGAAGTTCCACCGCCTCCAGCCGGGGCTGAGCCGGTGAAAGAACATTTAGAGGAGAACAAAGTTGACGAGAAAGCAACCCCAATACCGGCTGCAGAGCCATCAGAAACAGCGGTGGTTAGGAAGGTCGAAGAAAAAGTCGAAGCGGCTGAAGAAATCAAAGAAACGATAGTTCATGAAGTTACGGCCCCTGCTCCACCACCGAGCGAGGAGCCTGCCGCTGCACTGGCTGAGGAGGAGGAGGTAGCAGCTCCACTGCCACCACCTGAGGAGGTTTCTATCTGGGGGGTCCCACTTCTTGCTGATGAGAGGAGTGATGTGATTCTCCTCAAGTTCTTGAGGGCTAGGGATTTTAAGGTGAAAGAAGCTTTTGCCATGCTGAAAAGTGTGGTCGCATGGAGGAAAGAATTCAAGATTGATGAGTTATTGGAGGAGGAAGGAATTGGTGAAGGTCTTGAAAAGGTTGTCTATATTCATGGAGTGGATAAAGAGGGGCACCCTGTTTGTTACAATGCTTTTGGTGAGTTTCAGGATAAGGAGTTGTATAGCAACACCTTTTCTGATGCTGAGAAGAGAGCCAAGTTTTTGAGATGGTATATTCAGTTCCTCGAGAAGAATATCAGGAAGCTCGACTTTAGTCCTGAGGGCACATGCACTATTGTTCAAGTCACTGATCTTAAGAATTCCCCTGGACTCATCTTGTTCAAGAAAGAACTCCGCCAGGCTACGAACCAGGCCCTCCAATTGCTCCAGGACAATTATCCTGAATTTGTTGCCAAACAGGTACATACTCGGGAAAAGATCCCTCCTTTTACCAATTCTTTTAGATGATTGAACTTTTTAGGCAACATGATTGTTTATCTAGGTTTAAATATCCTATCTTTTATGGATTTTGTAGCGTTTCGTATATATCATTGCTAGTTGTACTAATTGAGATGTTGGTTATTGACGATGTAAAGGTGTTCATCAATGTTCCGTGGTGGTATGTGGCTTACAACAGGATGATCAGTCCATTCTTGACACAAAGGACCAAGAGCAAGTTTGTGTTTGCGGGTCCTACCAGGACTTCTGAGACCCTATTCAAGTCAGTAAACCAGTAAACCTGATGACCTTTTCTCCCCTTCAACTGGTTGAATAATTTTAATTGGAATTTTTTAAATTTATTTCAGATACATAGCGCCTGAACAAGTACCAGTTCAATATGGTGGCCTTGGTAAGGTGGGTGAACAGGAATTCACCACCGCTGATGCTGCAACAGAGAAAGTCATTAAGCCAACAAGCAAACATACTATTGAATTGCCAATCACTGAGGTGGACAAATATTTCTTAAATTATTTTTCACCAAAATCTTGCAGCACAACTGAATTTTTGTTCTTTATCTCTAAGCTATGGAACTCTATTCTAAGAGTGACTTGTTGATTTTTGCAGGCTGGCACATTCGTTTGGGAGGTGAGAGTAGCGGGCTGGGATGTTTCCTATGGAGCTGAATTTGTTCCTACTGCTGAGGGTGGATACACTTGGATTGTGCAGAAGTCGAGGAAGATCGGACCGGCAGATGAACAGGCTCTCTCCTGCACCTTCAAAATTGGTGAGCCTGGCAAGGTTGTGCTCACATTTGACAACCAGACTTCTAAGAAGAAGAAGCTTCTTTACAGGTTCAAGACAAAGCCCTCTGAATGAGAGTACATAATGCTGCAGAATAAGGAGGGTTCCTTTTGTTCAGTCACTTATTCTTTTTTGTCTGTTGGCATTAAACTTAGTCCTGATTGTTAAAGGGATGGGGAATTATATTATTTTCTATATTATTTTGTTGTTTTTGTTGAAATTGGATTATTTAAATGTCTGGTGAAACCATTTGGGGAATGCAGGAATGCAAGAATTGGTATAGAGATGCATAAAGGGGGCTGGAAAATGTGTGAAATATGGATAGAAACTTGTGCTACTAATTCTTGATATTTCTTGCTGTAAATTTTGTGTAAATTTGATTTGCTTTTGTTTCTTCTCATGGATGGTGCCCTATATTTTCCTTTTTGTTATGAATTGTTTTTCTGGCGTTACATTGCGGAAAATGCCAATTTGTCATATTCTTTCATGCCAACTTAATTGGAAATGTTGGATGTTTTTTAATTTAGAACCAAAATAACAAAGATATATATTCTTTGTATTAGCTAAAGGTTTTTAAAAACTTGAAACACTTTGAAAAATGGGATGCATTGCTATTTTGTTTGTTTGAGATTGTAATGATGAATACAGAGGATTAAAATACATTGACATGTACAAATCTCAAGTGTTTTTGTATTTTAATATATTTAAAATTAATATTTTAAACTTTCATGTGTTATTTTTTTTGTATTTTACATAAAAAATGGATATTTTCGAATAAGAAAAGGGGAAAGTAGAATTGTTTAATGGGAACATGGAGATGGTTTAAAAAGGAAAAGTAGAACTAAGAAAAAAGTAAAAGCATTCAAGGGAGAGAGAGAAAGATATATCAAGCTTTGAAAATGTTTTATAAAATAGTTGAAAAGATTGTGAAAAAGTACAATATATCGATTAAATTGTTAACTATCTTAGTAAAACAATAAAAGATTCAAGAAAATGAAAAAGAGCTAATAAAATTTGTAAAGCACTTTGCAGAAAGCAAAAGATAAATGTGGTTTCATCTTTGAAACATAATTTTTAGGGGTTTAATGAGTCCAAAAATCATTAGTTTACGGGGGCTCAATCAGCAAAATATATATAAGATTCCTTTGCAAATATATGTAAGATACTTATAGGTCCTTTTGAAATGCCTTTGTATGATTTAATAACTAGCTAAAATTTGTTTAAAATTTTGATTTCTAATCATTCTTCCCACCAACTTAGTAAAAAAGTGGTTGTTTATTACTCTCAGTTGGTAAGTGTTGAAGCTATGTGTGCAGGCCAGAGTATTCAAATCCCAGAAATAGACCCCACCAATAATGTTGCAGCCCTTGCGCCAACCTTATTAGAGACTCTTGTATTTTTTTTTTTGTTTAAGGAAATATCATTAAGTTGACAAAAACAATCATAAAACCAAATTTTCATTATAATGTTGAAATGTTCTTGCCTTCAGTTCTAGGAAGACGTTGGTTACCTCACATGATCTTGATAATTTTTTGATATTTTGTTACTTGATTTTTGAAGTTTTTGTCATTGTGTTATAAGTTATGGATTTTCTTGTCTTATTTTACATTTTTATTTGAAACTTTATTTTAATTATTCAATTAAATATTACAAGTAATAGAATTACTTTCCCCCGACAGATTAGTGGAGTCCCTGTTGGTGAGGAGAAGGCTTAAGACATGATTAAAGGGACATTGAACTTAGTGCTAAAAGGGCATTATTTCTTCATTACAAGATAAAGGGGCATTATTTCTTGAAAATGGGGTGCCATTATAAGATATATAATGCCAATAGAAACTCCCCCCTCCTTTCCTTTTTGTGTGGAAAAGAAAATAAGACAGAGAGACAGAGAGAGAGAGAAATTTGTTAGGATCCAGGCACATGCAGAATTCCAGATGGCTTGACATTTATAGCTGTTCCAATGTAACTATTCTTATGGCAGTCGGAAGAAAAGGACCAGACTGAACAATTTGTCCGCAATGGAAGTACAATAATTCCCTGAAAATTCAGCGCATATTATGAATTTAATTGTTAATCTATGTGAAATGGCCAAAACAAGGACACTTGCGCCAATCCGCGAGCTTTTGTTCTCTTTTTACCGCACTATGGCAGGTTACTATAAATGCTGTGTTCTGGAAGACAAAAAGTAGCTTATGGAACTCAACATAGCCGCTAGGGAAACTTCTATTTCTAATTTTTATTTTTAATTGGTTTAACTTTTTCCCATGTTTGCCCATTTTTGAGCATATTAAATGCTTCAAAGCCTTGGCAAGTGAAAACTAACACTTCTCAAGAATATATGCAGCAAAGAAACAGACCAACCATTGTATTTCCTAAGTTAATTCTTGATATAAAAAAATGCTAACAAATAACAATATCCGACAAAATCTCATTACATTTTCCAGCAAAATGTTAACACCACCACTACATCATGACAGGCCACCTTTAAGGGGCACTGCCAAACCAAAACTGATAAAAGAATGCATATTTTGACAAGAAACACCTATGGTAGAAAAGAAAACGGATCCCACCAAGGCACCAATCATAATTAATTATTCATGAAACAACATTCAACTAAACCCGGTATCGTACAAGGTAAAGATATGGGAAGAGGGAGAGCAACACAAGGAAAATGCTACATGTACCTTGCCTTATAGTAGCTTCGTAAAGCAGAAATGATTTATTCCATAAAATAAACTTGAAAGGATCGCAATGACTTCTTTCTTGCTAAGATCAGCATTTGGGAAGAGGATGAAGGCAATATTGGTTCAGGGCTAGCCAGCCAATTCACAAACAATCAGTACAAATAACAGAGAACAGAAATACGAGTTAATTATAGAAATGTTCATAAACAGCAAAAGTTAAGAACTTAATTGGCACGTAATCATTCAAGACTTGTACATAAGGTTTAGCTCTTTCCCATCAGCTCCTCAAAGGCAACTGCAAAAATGAGATGCTTGAAAGAAAATGGGTATTGAAAAATGTATACTGGCAAAAAGAAACACATATGGTTCCCTTAGCACCAAAAACTCAACAACATAATGCAAAAGACACAAAATAAAACAAATAGAATTGAAAGGTAAAGTGTTGTACAATACATATACATTCTCTCAGCATATTTACCTGACTCAATTATTAATTTTTAGGAGGGCTCAGCACAACATCAAACCACTCTTTCGTCCTCCAACCAGAACCACGGTATGACCAACTATGGGTGCAATACACAAAACCACCAAACAGATAATTACATGTCAACCTAGAAACATTCTCAAAGTGATCAAATGGATGATAAGCAAGCACACAGAAAATACCAACGCAGGACTCGCTTCATAGCTCAATGTTAAGTCAAAACATAGAGCTCTAAAGCTTTTTTACATCAGGCAGCATCGGGTACAACCTTGAATCGGTAAAGTAGCTTCTTCTTCTTGGCAGTAGGGTTGTCAATGGTGAGCAATATCTTACCCAGTTCAATAATATCGAAACTGTTGGACACAACTGGCTCATCATTTGGAGCCATCTTTCTAGTCTTCTGTATGAGAACTGTGTAGCCACGTTGTGGTACGTATTCAGCACTGTAGCTCACTTCCCATCCCACTACACGAAGCTCCCAAACAAAAGTGCATTTCTGCAGATCCATTAGATACTCAATTATTAATCTTTTAAGCATAGCAAATGACATTGTCGTTTCATTCATATTATCAACATGAAATTTTTTTTATTATGAAAGCACGAAAGCTTTGCAGGCAGACCTCATTTACAATAATTTCCACTGTTTGCTTAGTTGCTGGTTTCACAATGATCTCCGTGGCTGGATCATCTACAGTAAACTCTGGGTTGCATTCACAGAAATCCACACTAAGGCCACCATATTGAGTTGGCACTTGCTCTGGGGAAATGTACCTGTTTCACCAATCATGCAACCCACATTATTGAAATCACCAAAAAGACCAATTTAGTCCAAGAGAATTCCCATTTGATCTCAATGAGAGAAAGAGAGAGCTTTTACACACTTGAAAAGAGTTTCAGCAGTCCTTGTGGGGCCGGCAAATACAAATTTGCTTTTGGTCCGCTGGGTCAAGAAGGGACTGATCATTGTATAGAAAGCCAGATACCACCAAGGAACATTGATGAACACCTAGAAGGAGGAAAAAACAGGAAATTTTTTTATCAACTTTAGTTACCATAGAACACCATTGACGAACATCAATGCATGCGATAATCAATAACTCAACAAAATTGATAAATCATCTGAAGACAAACACACAGCCAGCATGGGGGACTTCTCCAATACCAATGATCGCATAATATGGTATTTCTTGAAAGATAGGTTCTATAGGAATTGGACAATCCTATTCAATCAAATACGTAGCGATAAACTTCTATGTTCCTTTTATTATAGCCAAAAGTTTCCTACCAAATCACAAATAGATGAACAAAGAACCACAACAAGCTATAAAAGTATCTTCCTTTAAGCAAAAGAAGGGTGCAATAACATTTTGACACCAATTTCATGCAAGCAATAAATCCTCAAATGGAGAACTACCTTCACCTGCACCCAGAACATATCTTTATTGCATAAAATGTAGGATAAATCATATCAATGCTTGTTGACAGATTAGAAAGCATTTACCAAATGCATGCAGTTCAGAAACAACAGACAATTATTCAATGTTCTGATAATCTTTGTCCATAACCAACATAAACATATCAAGAATCAGCAGTCATATCATACCTGCTTTGCAACAAATTCAGGATAATTATCCTGAAGAATCTGCAACGCCTGATTTGTAGCAATTCGAAGCTCCCTTTTCCCTGGTCCAGGCGAATTCTTGAGATCACTAACTTGAAAGATAGTATTAATCCCACCAGGATTAAAATCCAGCTTCCTGATACTTCTTTCAAGAAACTGAATCCTCCACCTCAGAAACCTCATTCTCTTTTCCTCATCAGAAAATGTCTTGGCATACAATTCTTCATTCTGAAATTCTCCATACACATTATAACAAACGAGATGCCCCTCCTTATCATGCCCGTGCATAAAAACAACTTTTTCAAGGTCATCCCCTAAATCTTCTTTCAATAGCTCATCGACATTAAAATCCCTTCGCCATTGGATAGTGTTATTCAACATGACGAAGGAATCTTTGACTTTAAAATCGCGGGCTCGCAGAAACTTGAGCAAAATAACGTCGCTTCTATCATCTTTCAACAGCGGCATGCCCCATATTGATACTTCTTCAGGTAAACTTGCATTTTCTGAAGGTGAAGCCGCTTTAAAAAGGCGATTATTAAGAGCTTGTAGAACTAGGAGTCTGAACTCTTCCAGTGCTTTCCGCTCAAAATCTGAGAGATCCGAAATCTTATTGCTTTCTTCTTTAAATGAAGCCAAAGATTCTGGGCCCTTCCTCTGTTCTATTGGTTTCTCTATTCCAGGTTCTATCTTCGGTTGGGCTTTTGGAGATTCAGACTCTTGAGGCACTGCTAAAGCAGCAGCTAGTGGCTGAGATACTGGCGTGGCTGAGTCTTTTGCGCTGGCGGTGATGGCAACATGCTCCTCCCCAAGGGGCAGTTCTGGTGGCGGCGGCTCTAAAGGTGTGTCTTTTTGTATTATTTTGACAGCTTTTTTTAGCTTTTCTTCAACTGGAACCAGCGCTTCAGTTGGGGGTAGTAGGTCTTTCTGCAACTCCTGTGCAACCGACGCCACTGGGGGTTCAGAGTCCGAGTCTCTTTCTAATGGTGGTGGTATTTTTGCTTCCTCCACCGACGCCAGTGGCTGGTGGGGGGCTTCTGGTGGAGCTCCTTGAGGAGTTTCCTCGGCCATTTTTTCTATTCTTTCAATCTGTGTGTGAGAGTGAAGAATGAGCTTGACTTTTTCACTTTATGTGATGGACTGTACTTGGAATGTAGAGTTGTACACTTTTGCAGTGGCGTGGAAGTGATGAGGAGGATGAAGCGAAAAGTAGTTGTTTTTTACAGTTCGTTGAATCCAGTTAGGCTGTGTTTGGTTCCGACTTTCGAAGTACAATAGTGCGCAAGAAAATGATTAAAGAAAAAGAAAATGAAGAAAATAAAGGAGATAAAGTGCAAACTGAAGGACTATTAGTTATATTCTTGCCTTTGTTCTCCTCAGTGGCACTATTCTATCGTATAAACACATACTTTTTACTAGAGTTTGGGATTCTTTATAATATTTTTGTTCTATATTTTGCGCATTCATTTTTCGAACAAAAGTAGAGACTGAGATTCGATGAAATGTGATGGGGACAGCCGACAGGAGAGTCAGGCGGTTCGTCCAGTGTCAATTGTTTGGGGCTGAAAGAAGGAGGCCTCATGATGTTGATGGGGGACTCGGGCTTAATGGGCCTGGCCCACTTCAATATTAGCCATTTATTCATAAAGAAAAAAATAAAAAGAATTGAAAAAAAGAAAGAAAAATTCATGAATAAAGCAGCTGGTAAGAATTTTGCTTTTCCAGTTTAAAAAATAAAAAAGTGAAAAGCTGGAAGAATTTATGAGTTAAATGAATTAAGGTGCACAGTTGTGCACCACTTCGCAATTGTAATAGAGTTTATTTTGCTCTTTAATCTTTATACTTTTTGACCACAACTACTCTGAAGTTGTCTCATCTTTTGATGTAGACAACCACTTCTTTTATTAACAAAAAATTTGTATAACAACACAAACATAACAACTTAATAAGTATTATAGAAAATAATACGCCTCAGTTAAGGTTAGTATTATTGGCCCATTTAGGTCCAAATTTGGGCTGAGTGGCCCATAAACAAGCCTTGCACATTGGCTCATTAATGTGGCCGAAGCCCAACTAAGCTTTCCCAATGCGGAGGTGAGAGGACGTAGTAACTAGGAACAATCGTAAGATAGCGCAAGAACGAAGCCCTCGGATTAAGGAAGGAGAATTAGACAGCAAAAATTTCCATAAGGAGGGAAATACCACGCAAAGCGAAACAATTAGTGGAAACTTCAGATAAATAATCAATAATGGCGGAAGAAAGCAAAGCTGTGGTGCCTGCCAATTACGATTTGAGTACAAAATGGGATGCTTGCCTTGATTTAGGCGTTCGTCGCTTTATTTATTCTTCCTTCGCCGGTGCTTTCGCCGGGCTACTTCTCTTCCGTGAGCATTCATCCATTTCTTTACCCCACCCCCCCACCCCCCGCCCCTTTTGTTAATTTGGATTTTGTTGATTTTTCTCCAGCTGCTTTGAGTCATTTTGTTGTTCTCCGTAGCAATAAACTTTTCAATAGGTACTTTTATTATAAAATTTGAGAGAACTTTTAATTTCAGGCGAATTGAGAGGATGCTGTTGTTTTGTGATGTTTAATTGACTGAATTTGAGATCCTTTTTTCTTTCTTTCTTTTTTTTTTTTTTGGGATATTTAGTCTCTGTACAATTTTCTTTGCATCATCATATTGGGATTATATACTTTTGCATGGAACTATCCTGCATTTTTCTGTGCTATTACTGTTTTATTATGTAGAGGATCAATATGAAAGGGGAAATGTGGTGTTATATCAAAGATAATTGAATGCTTGACATGGACATTAATCTCTTTTCTGGCCACTTTTATTTTTGGGATCAGTTTTCTACAAGTAGCTGGATTTAGTGATGCTAGCAAAAATTCCTGCGGTATTGTAGCCTATGGTTAATTGCTATTTATTTGCTCCAGTTCTGGGATTTTTTCAGATCAGATTTTCTTTTATGATATGATCTGGAATGGGTTCAGGATAGAAGCCTTGTGTGAACGAGTTGCTGTTATTAGGAAGAAAGTTTAGATAATCTTTACAACTGTAACCTTCTAAAAATACGTTAGAGTGGTAAATAGTTCTGTTCATAACATAAAATTATTTATGATATATGTCATTCAAAATTTTCTAGAATTATTCTCATAGTATAATTAATCAACCAATTGTATGAGTAAATCTTTGGTTACTCGTTTTCTAGTAGCACTAGGAAGCATATAAGTAAACAAGTTTCCTTTTTTTTTCTTTTTCTTTTCATAAGTTTTTATTAGATTAAGGTGAATTTAATTGGAGTAAGAGAAATATCTTACATGTATGTTTCTTTAATTTTATGGATAGAAGAATTTTAAATTTGTAGGCCTACTATTTATTATTTGCACCAAGTTTTTAAAATAACATTGGGGCATTAAATTTGATAAGTCATTAAAGCGATAAATTTTAAAAAATTATTTGGACATAGTTTACAGTTCAAATTTATTATAAGTGGAGGGGCCAAATACTGATCCTCCCTTTCTGCTTATCACTGATTATGATATTGGTGTTGTGAAAAGAAATCATATTTGAAGTCATAGTTATCAGAAAGATTGCACTTTTACTTGTATTGTTACATCAAGTTGTGCAGTGTGGGATGGGTAAAAGTCTAACAAGGCAGAGCTTTGGGACCGTTATTGTGGTTATTTTCCTTATCAACCGTGTTATCCAAGCTGTTCTTCTTGATCAGAAAAGGTGCAGTATTTTCTTTATTTTTGCTACATTAGTAAAATGTGACAGAAGAATAAATAGTAGATTTTTCTGTCATGCTGGCGAAGAGCCTACAATTTTAGCATATTTACAAGTGTAATTTGGCAATCAATTTGTTTTTTTGCCAATTCATGTTGAAAAGAGTGAAAGTAGCTGTGATATTCAGTGTGATGTGTGCTCTAGGACTAGGCTTTTAAAGGTTGCTCCAGTCTTATCACAATATTTGACTGATTGGTTATATTGATTGTTGCATCAGGGAGTCCAGCAACACGCTGGGCCTCTGTAGCTTTTGGTGCAGGAGTGGGGATTGGTTCTGCATACTCAGAGTGCTCTCAGAAATCTGATGGCTCTTCACCCAAATTGACTCATAATTCCGACACCACCCCTCTTTCTAAGGTAAATATACCATACTGCTGCTAATGTTTGTTTTGAGCTCCACTCTTTTTCTTTTTCTTTCTTTCCTGGTTTGTGGGATCAAATATATTTCTATCATTTGTATTTTACAGATAATGCTGAAGTATGACTCATCTTTAAAATAATTAGAAGTTTCTAGTAATTTCAGAAGTGTAATCAGTAGGCCTCGAATTTATTGTCCTATCTATGAGTAGCACATTCTGAATTTGAGGTGAAACCCTATGGAGAATTTGTGGGGTCTGAATTTTGCATTGTATTCAGTAAAAAATAATTGTTAGTATATTCAGCTTGATGCTGTTAGAGCTTAGGGTTCTGGTTCACCATTTGGTCCTCTTTTCTACTTGTCCTTCTCGTCAGACATGTCAGCACACCTTTGCAGCTCTCTTTTAGGCATTTCTCCACTCTCTCGTATTTGTTGTATATCTTCAGAAACAATATCTTGAAGAATTTGTTTTCATTTAATGCAGGCTGAGGAATGAAGTCATCATCAGTGTGGGCTGGTTTTCCATAACTTGGGACTTCCATTTCCGTTTTCATTGGTTGTTCTTTCAGAGATGTAGTGCCAGGAATCATTTGAACTTTTTTAAATCACAAGCTGTGATGTATGGCATAATTTTATGAATGCTATCTCGCTCTCCATTTTGTATCTCTAATCCCAGTGGTGTTAAATAGGAAAGATAGCACATAATAATAGCTTTTTTTGGGAAGCAGTTGGTAACAACGGCATGTTCTCCCAGCATCTAATGAAGTTCATAATATATGAACTTGGAATCTCATCTAATTAGAGATATACATGGTTAATGAATAATGGGCCTCTTGGCATATCAGAAATAGATCTGGCGTCTGATACTGAGAATTTGCAATTATGGTTTTTTTCACAATCACTGAAATGGATGCTGTTTCCCTCCAAATATCAAAATTTAGTCTAGCAAAGAAATAAAATTTCATTGTAATAGAGAAGTATCTGGTGTCCATGAATTGGTATCTGCTGGACAGTTTGAGAATGCTCTTCTGTTTACAAAAATCTACTAAATTGTCAGCGATAGGGGGAGTGAATTGAGCAAGTCCATTGGCAAAATGGTGTGAGGAGTGAATTGAGTGCTAGAATCAGTACGTACGAGTTACTTAGCAAGCCTTCCATCTAATGAGTCCTTTATTAGGAATTCAATTATAGACTGCTATCTAATTATGGGTAATCTCTTTTTGTTGCCTCGTTTGAGTTTGGCCTATCAAGGAATCATTTAATCGTACAAAATAGCACATAACACTGTCGCTGCTTCAACAGATGAGCTTAACTATTGGGCCCAAAAATTGGTTTTCTTGACAAAATATAAGGGCTTTAATATGGTCCCGTTTTTAGCCCTCTAAACCAGGTTTTATGTTTTAGCCCGAGTTTTCGGTGGCCCACCCCAACTGGGGCTTCAGCCTGTTAGAGTTTTGGTCTTAACTACGTTTTGTACTTTTTATATATATCTTCCTAGGGTTTAGCCTGTGCATCCCCTGCTCTCTGACGAAAAAACTCACCGAACAAAGGGAGAGCTACTGAAATGGCGCCGAAGACGGCGATAGTCTCCCGTAACCCGGAACTCATACCGGGAGTCCGAAAATTATCCCGCTTGAAGATGTACCATAAACGTGGCCTTTGGGCGGTCAAGGCGAAAAACGGCGGAAAATTTCCCTACCACGAGAAAGCTGCTGTAGCAACGCCGGTAGTGGAGAAGCCTCCTAAGTTTTACCCAGCTGATGACATCAAGAAGCCGCTCTCCAACAAGCGCAAGTCCAAGCCCACCAAACTCAGGTTATATATTTTGCCTTCGTGTTCTTAATCTAGTTTTTATTGCGGTTTGCTTGTTTGTTAATTTTCTTCTTGTGAGTTTTTGTTTACAGGGCGAGTATTACTCCTGGGACAGTATTGATAATATTGGCAGGGAGGTTTAAGGGGAAGAGAGTTGTTTTCTTGAAGCAGCTTTCATCTGGATTACTTCTTGTCACTGGTGATCATTTATTTTTATTCCTTCAATTTCTGAACGTCGCTATTTTGTTATTTGGATCTGTTGAAAATTTGAAATGATTAAGCTTTTATCTGTTGGTTGTTGAATAAGCTTAAAGCTTGTATTTTTCTGTAACAAATTAACGACTTGGCGTTAGAATTTTTGTAACTGTTAATTCATTTGATTTAGTGAAGTAGATAGGTCTTGTGCAGCTTAAAATTGTATATCCTTTTCTATTTAATGCCTTCAATTATTATTAGATAGAATTTTTGAGTCTCTATTGCTGGATTGTTTAGAATTTTTGAGTTACATGGAAATGTATGGGCAGTTGGACTTTTTCATAGTTTTTTATTATTATTATTATTATTATTGTTGTTGTTGTTGTTGTTGTTGTTGTTATTATTATTTTCTTTATGCTGTTTCGGGCTTCCTCTCTTTGGTGCGATGATAAATTGTTTGAGGAAGATAAACAGAATTTTTCTATGACCAAAGCAATTCTAATTTGCCAAAGAAAAAGTTGAGACTCTGTTGAAGTTGTGGTTGAGCCATCCTATTTGGTTGGCTCCCACTTTTTTGGTGGACATCCTAATCTTCTACGCCTTTGGGTGCAGATTGCTGCCGTTACCTATATGATCGACCATGAGGGAAAAAATTTTAGTTGAATGGTCAAATGACCAAGTTAAACATCTTGCTTGCTTCTGGGTGTTGTGTTACTGTACCTTGGCAATGTTGTTAGTTATTGGAGCCTCTTCAGCATGGCTAATTTTGTGTTGTTTGATAATTGTTTGCATGGAGTTGTTTTCATCAATCTAGGGCATGTTTTCGTTTGAGTATATCCTGCTGTGCCATGGTTGTGTTTCATTTGGAGTTGATCAATTTCGTCACTGAAAAATGACTAGTGTAATGTTGAATTGAGATTGCCCGTCTTGGAGAGTTTATTTGTCATTACTATTCTTTCGGTTCAATTGAGACCACCCTTTAATTTGGTCTTGGAGAGCTTTTTTCTTATACTCTTCTTTCTGTGTTTAATACAGTATAAGATACTGAATCAGCTACTAATTTATTTCTTGCTTTACTGCTGGTACAGGTCCATACAAGATCAACGGTGTTCCTCTAAGACGGGTGAACCAGGCCTATGTTATTGGAACATCAACAAAGGTTGACATTTCTGTTGCAAATGTCGAGAAGTTTGATGATAAGTACTTCGCCAAGCAAGTGGAGAAGAAAAAGAAGAAGGGGGAGAGTGAATTCTTTGAGACCAAGAAACAGGTTAGTTTTCCATCATTAGCCATCCAAGATAGTTTGTGATGATGCTATTCTAATGGTTGGGTTAAACATGTAGGATAAAAATACACTCCCAGCAGAGAAGAAAGGTGATCAGAAAGCAGTTGATGCACCTTTATTGATGGCTATTGAGGCTGTTCTAGACCTGAGAACCTATTTGGGTGCAAGGTTCTCACTGAAGGCTGGCATGAAACCTCATGAGTTGGTCTTTTAGAGGAACGAGCACTTTTACATTCTTAGGCCTGATTTTGTTTCTTTTATTTGCCTTGCGTCAGTTAAAACCAGACGCAAGAGGTTCTATTGAGAGCAAATTTTACTTACCATAAGCATCTAAGTTTTGCCGTCTGAATGTCAATCTTTCATTTGCTGTAGATTAGAGTAAGGAGGTTCTTTTATTTGAAATGTTTTTCAACTTTTTTATGGTTATTGTGCTGAAAATACAAGGAGGTTAGAATGTTTTTGCATGCTCAAGTTGCTAACCATTTTATCTTATATGCGTGCATTTTCGATTTTATCTAATTGAAGGATTGCACAAGCTCTCATAAGTTGACATATATTATGATACAAGTTTTGAAAAATCATTTGTGCTGCGGGGGAAGAGCCCGCACATTTCAGTTAGCATTTAACTCAAAAGACCAGAATTATCATTTTATTAATTGGAATACGATGCAACAAAAACCACCTTAACTTTTTACAAGCAACCCGTCGTGGAGCCAATTTCTCATTATAACAAAAGCTTCCTCTGCATCTGCATCTTCTTCTGGAGTCTGGGGCCTATGAGCAAAACCATGCCCCCTTCCCCGGAAAACAACCATCTTTGATTCCTCATTCCTCTTTGTAATAGCTTCCAAAATACTGATGGGGCAAAGTGCATCGTTCTCACCTGTGATCAGTAGCAAAGGTACCTTTATCTTGCTAGCAACAGAAGAGTCGATTCTTGTGCCGTAGAAGGAGACCCCGGAGCCGAAACAGGCATCCTGATCTTGGGCAAGAATGTCTACAACTCGGCCACCTCCATAGCAAAAACCAATAATTCCTAGTTTCTTGGAGATTCCTACAGCTGCAAATTCGTTTATCATCCAATTTGCTGATGCAAAAATAGTTTCTGCTATGCGTTCTGGCTTATGCTGAGTGATCCACTCTTCAAGCAAAGCATTAGGCCTGTCTTTTGTCCACGAATCCCCATCAAATAAATCGGGAACTATAACACTGCATAGCCATGCAACAGGAACCCGAAAATTTATAAAATGTAAGGGGTCAAGCTCAGTTTTACCATAAGGGCATTGCATAAAGATAGCTATAAAAATTAAAATGTCATTGTCCATGACAATAGCAGTCCTAGCATGTAAAAGTTGAAATTAAGGAAAAACGTGAGAAAGTTTCACATCTTCTAGCTCTATTATATAAACTTTGGGTTGGTGTCAGCCCACATTGATTCAGATTTTGACTGCATCTGCATTACCGAAAACTTTACGTGATTAAGATATAAGCGTACTTGTAACCATTGCAAGCAACGCGATAGGCAAAATCTCTGGTGGGGTCGTCTTCAAAACCGAAAATATCGGACAAGAGCAATATGCCAGTTGCATTGTTGTTCTTCACCGCCTTGAAAAGATAAGCCCTGATGCCTTCTGCTTCGTCTCCAATTGTTAGCTCTGTCCCATTCACTAATTCACAGGCTTCGTCGCCTATGCTGTCTTCCACTTCCACTTGGCTGCAACATACTCTGAAACTGTTGTCTTTACGCACTGCAAACGACTGCTTTTGCTTGTTCCTCGTATCCACAGTCCCTTTCTGCACAACAGCTGAAGTTTTAGAGTTAGCAGTTTCCCATTTAATTTCACAGAATTGTGGTGCTTAGCAGTCATCCAAATGCCTTATTCCACATATACATCTTTCATAGTATGCCGGTACAGAACAGCTCCAATTTAGTAATATCTCCTTTCTTTTTATTATATGCAGGATTAGTTCAAATGACAAAGTGAGCTTAACGTGGCAAGAACAGTATCTTGTTATGTAGACGCAGTATTGTTTATGGGACAGAGGAATAGCCATTTTTTTTTAACACTGGAAAGAGGTATAACTTAAATCTTGAGCCAAAAAAAACTATGCTAACCGAAATCAAATCTAAAGCCAATACACGAACGCACTTGAGCTTCTGATTTTCAGACTGGAAATAAAAAACTTAACAGGGAACTGAAGCCGAGCTCTGGATGGTAGTTGCAGGTGTTTCTGCTGCAGCTTATAAATTGGTGGAGCTGAGAAAAGAGGGGCTGAACCCAATCCCATTTCACTCTAGTGTGGATGTACAATCTGAAGCAAACAGCAAGAAAGAGGCAGACTAGAAAGCACAAAAAATATCTATATGAAAATATCTGGTTGCTGAAGGATTTAGGCCTCAATTTGGAGTCAAGACGACAAAGATTGCCGTTTTGATTGGTCACATCGTGAACAAAGGATTGGTTTAAGCGTGGGACCAGAACGAGTGCAATGAGTTGACCCCACACGAGCCATACAATTGGAGAATCTAAAGAGGGCTTTATCTCTAAGATCTGCATTATTTAGCTTCAGGGAATTTTTCTGTTAGGAATCTCTATTACTGATGACTTCTAGTATGGGGACGTCTTTTGATACTTGCAAACACCGGCTTTTTTGCAAACCGGAAAGCAACTGGAGTACGCTGCTTCTTGAAGTATAAATCTTGATCATGCTATGATCAATCAAATAACCTCAATCAAATCTTTTCTTGGTTTTTCTGTCTGGCCTCTACCGACGTTGTGCAAAATACATTACATGCCAAGCTATAATGTGACTTTCAGCCTTCACTTTGAGATCGAGAAACTTGAGCTTTATATTCTTCCTTAAGGCACTCGTAAAGATTGAATAGCAAGCCTGGCTGCGGCTGACTTTTCCAGTCCATCGTTCTCAGCATTAGAGGAGGACCACACTATACTGTACTAATCGAACTAACCAACCTCATTTAGGAGATTAAACTATCATATCCCTAATATTTTCAAATTTTAATACAGTTGAGATGGTTAAAAATAGCTTTCATTTATTAATTTATTTCTTGAAAACGAAACCCGAGATTCCTCAAATTGACCGTCTAGAGCCCAAATTTCTCTCTAATCACAAAAACACCCCCCCTCAATTCTTACATGCTAAGTTATTGTTTGAAGCCCGACAAACAGCTTGGTGTCCCCCCCACCCCCCAAGCTGAACAAGATTTATTTTAAGTAGAGGAAAACACGCACATAGGCTCAGAGTCACAGCATTAGAAAGAGGCAAAACGAGTTTGCTCTTTGAATTGAAAGAAAATGGATGGGCCTCCGGAAAATGATGTCTGTTCGATATGCCGAACCAACTTTCATCTGCCTTGCCAAGCCAATTGCTCCCATTGGTTCTGCGGTGAGTTCTTATTTTTACGCACACATACACCCTGCTGTACAGTGTTATGCATGCAAAGTTTTTGTGAATGAAATCAAAATCAGGGACTATTTTGTATTTTGAGAATTTGGCTTAGAATACAAAGAGGGATTGTTGATTATGGTTTTATCTGAATATGAATGGAAAATAGGAAATTTATATGTTTCTTTCCCCCCTCTCTCTTGGCCTTAGTTTTCAACATTACTGTATTTGTGATTGTATTGGCTGGAAGTTTGTCACCTTTTTCAAGTTAGTATAAATTTCAGGACTGAAATATAGTCGAAATGTAATTTGGAAGGATTTTTCACATATGAAATAGGATACATTTCCAAACTTGTGCTGGATTGAGAAATGGTTCTTGCAGGATTATCTTTTGATGAAAAGAAGGTCATCCACAGAATTGCTATGATAGGATGCAGTTGATTTCTAGTTTTGGCATATCATAGCTTGTGCATCCAACATATAAGGCACTTTATAACAGAGTGTGAGTGATTGGACACAATAAGGTTGCACGTATTGCAGGGACAAATTTCTATTTACTATCTTGTCTAAAAGTATGTCATAAATTATTAAAAGTCTTCTCTGTAACTAGTAGGGTTTAGGTAGGGCCCTAGGATGTAAGTTAGAATATATTCCTTTTTAACACTTTGTGATAATTCTACATGAATCCATCATTGAGGCAACAATACCGTGTTGTCAAGTGAAGCCTAGTAACAGTTTGATGTAAGGCATGTGCATAGATTCATCTAAAGTAGGATACCTACATTGATATTTACATATCCTGTTACAGTTATCTAGAATTGTACCTGCTTCATTTCAGGCAGTTGCATATTACAAGTTTGGGATTATGGAGCTGCTCTTCACCCATGTAAATGTCCCTTATGTCGACGTGAAATCACTTTGTTGATTCCTAGCGAGGCTTCATCAAGGCGGCGCCATAGGGCTGATGTTGCGGAGATTTTGCAGAGGATAGAGAGATATAACCATCTCTATGGGGAACGTTCAAATGGTCTCTTCCAGGTAACTGAGTTTAATATCTTGTCAGTTGTTCTTAAAACTAATGATGGTTGAACTGTTGAGTGTTAGTTCATATCTTTTGCATTGCAAACATTGTGTTGTAGTTTGGGTTTTACTTTATTTTTTGGGTAAAGTGCTCTCGTTGTGATTGTCTTTATGTTTCACAATCATCCTCCAAATTATGTTACTATTGTAATATCTGGGATAAAATTTTCTTGATTCTTGTGTAAATGATGCACTCATTGAAATTCCTGAGGTTGCATATCTCATGCTCGCTGATGTCTATATGAAATATTTATGTGGCCTTCTTTGAAAGTGCCACAAGATATGTGTGGTATATTTCCCATGTGCTTCTTTCTGCTTGCATGATTGCCCCTATGCCTGGTCTGTCTTAGAAATTTGTTAGATTTTTTTTATTCTGAAACGATTGATGACTCAAGGTCCTTCTTTTGGGCAGAGATTGCAAGATCTTCCCTTTCTTCTCAAAGGATTGCTACGAGATATGATGGATCCACAAAGATCACTTCCGCTTGTTATTAGGGCACGTGTATATTTGGCAGTTAAGTAGTCACTCCCTTGTATTTAGTTATTGTGGCACTTAATGTCATGTTCTTCATTTTAGACAATATTTGTTTGGTACTTAACATCTATTAACTTATCATCCCTTTAAGTTGATGTTGATACTATTCCTATGCTATGGAATAAGATATCTCTAGGAAAAAATGATATGACCAAGTACACCACTAGTGGGGTTAGTACTTGGTATGATGGGTATTTATGCATGCATTAGAGCAATGCCACAATGCTGTCAATTTGGGTCATTGTATGTTTCTGCTTTACCAATTACTGTATGTTGTCAATTTATCTTAGAAGGATGGTGATGTAATGGAGATGGAAGAATTAGTTCTAATTAGCTCGTCTGTACTGATCCTTGATTTTATAAGGGATTGGGCCTTGTGAAAACATTTAACTATTCTATTGCAAAACTTGATATGAAACCGCTGAGTGCTAAGATGTTGTACTCCAGGAACATAAATGTTGGAGTTCTAACTCTAATTGCGAAACAGGGGATGCATATTTGTGTGTGGAAGACTTCATGACGACTTCATGAAGACCACTTGGCATATGTGCTAGAAACCCTGCCTCGACAACATCACCCACCCCTTCCCTTCACACCCAAACCTCTCCCACATGTCATAGGAATCATATCCTAAATTTTCAAGTGGAGGGCGATCATCTGCTTATTGAAAAAGATGGTTTCAATGGTCACTCATGTGCCAATTTTGTGTTAATTAATCAAACAAATAAAATCCATTAGAATGAAGCGTGCTTCTTGTTTTTCAAAATCAAATTGAGAGCGCAATATAGCTATGTGATTGTGTACTTATATTTTAATTAGATAAGCGGCTTTTTTGAAATACCAAGAGAAAGTGAGATGGCCTTCTTTCTAGCTATTATCTCTTTCTGGGGGTGGTAGATTTCAATACTACCTCTAGTGATAATCCATCTCAACTAAAATTTCAGACAAATTGGAAATCTTTTGTTTTCTACTTATAAACTATACTGAGGTTATTCAATTAACCTGATTTTAGCTGTTGATGTCCAGGGGTTCTCTTGTATTGCTGCTCTTGGAATTATATTATACTCTTTCCTCTTATGTTGTTTGGTGCACACTTGCTTTTGCATGGAGTTCTAATTTCCTATGTTCCTTGTGCGCAGATGATTGTTACTGCTATATATATCATTAGCCCTGTGGATATCATACCTGAAGGTACCAGTCTAATAGGCTATTTGTTTTATAATTGCTTGGTGTGTGTGGCTCTTTAGTTTAACTATTGCCACTTTTCCTTTGCTCAGGGCTTCTTGGTATAATTGGTTTGCTGGATGATCTGATCATCGTATTCATATGCTTCCTGCACATTGCTGCCCTTTATCGAGCTGTTCTTCTTTCTCGCCATGGAGGTTCTCAACGTTGAGGTTGGTGTTACACAGGAAATATAGAAATGAGACAAGCGAAGCATCCTTTTCTGTAAAAGATTTGTACTATCCCCTCTATAGCATTACTGGCATATCTCAGGATTATTCTCATTCCTTTCTGGTGTCTTTTGAAATTTCTTCTGACTGAAAGAATAAAATTCAGGTCGTAAGCTTTCTTGATGGTGAGGAGTTGTATAATTCTTGCTTGACTTTTGCATGAAGCATAAGTGGCGTTCATATAATTCCTTTATTACGTGTGTTCAATTACATACTGAATATGAAGTCTGATGGATTTTCACATTTCAAGTGTATTAGCAGTTGGGTAAAATGACATGCCTGGGAAAGCAGCAAGAATACATTTTGCTCATTTTATGTTTGGAGAGCAGCACCAGGAAAGAAATTTATTCTTTTCCTTTCCCTCCCTAAAATCCTAATCCAAACACAACATGAATGAAACGAATTTCTCGTTTCCAGTTACAGGGCCTCATCCTCAGGAATCGGAAACTATTAAACATGTGGATGGAAATAGAAATTTATTGCAATCAAAATAATTTTGTTCTATTGCAACCTTCGCATATATAGAAAAATATTACATAAAATTCTTTGATGTTGTTCAAATTAGGTATCGACTGTCTATCCCTATGGAAATTGAATGAGGTATTCTTCTTCAGTATGGGAACTCTTCTTAAATAACTTGATGGTATTTTCATTTTTTGATATGGTATCTAAGAATCCAAATAGGCTTCAAGCAATACCACCACACTGATACTCTACTACTAATGCGTCATTAACCTTATATAAGGAGGTTGGCTTATAGCTCCGTGTGGATGAGATGTGCTTTGCTAGTTTGGTCCACGTTAGCTTCTTTTTTCTGTATGATAATTTTATCCTTGTCAGAAGATGACAGACATTCTGCAGAAGGTTGAATATAACCATAGTGGAAGCCAGCAGCAGAGTTGCAGAATGTCTCCACAGTGCCATCACTCCTCTGTAAGTTGATGTTGTTGAGAATTATGTAAGTGCAGGGGACAGTGTCACTGCATGCAAATTTCATGGCCTTTTGGCTTCTTGAAGTCCCCGTAATGTTCCGGTACATAATTTGGCTTATCTCCACAGCTGAAGTCTTAAGATATTGAAGGTAGAAAAAGAAAAACTTAAGAACATTACTTCCACATGCACATGGACATATATTCACATAGACATTTAATTTCTTGTTGTGCTATACCTGATTTTGACAAGTTGTTGGTGCATCGCAATAGAATTGGTCTATGATAATTGGGTTGGAGACGTTGTCCATCCTTACATTTTGATAGCGTACTGCCCGCACGTAACCAGATCCTCCCTGCAAAACCACAACTCTCTTCCATTTCTCAAATGATCTAACATTCCCCTCATGTTATTTCCCTTTTTATTGTTGCATTTTCAGTGAGCCTACTGAAATTCTTATTCACTAAGAAGAATGTTCAGTGTGGCATTTCATGTTTCTGAGTTTGAGATTCTGAGATTAAATCTATGACTAGTGATATTAAAGGTTAAGTTGCTGAAAGGGTCGAACTTAGCATATCTTTTGTTTTGGTAGGATTCTTGCCCGAAATCTGGAAACAAAATTCACTCTTTTGCAGAATCTTGATTCTTGTGTCGCTTCAACAGTAAGGCAGGATAATTGCGTCCAATTGGTGTTCAAAGGTTAACTTATTAACCATTTGCTTGTGTAATTAAGGACAAGAAAGGTTTTTACCTGCCACGTCTTGATTCTAAGGCCATTCGTTGTACCTCGAAGGAATGCGTTATCCAGCACAACCTTCTCAACTGTGCCGGTGGAGTTGCCCTGTCCGAGGCTACCTATGCTGGAATGAGCAACGCAAATAATGAAGTAAAGGAATTTGTATTTGTGGTATCTTCGGAGCATTTTAAGATTAACTGGACCTGTTTGCTATACAAACTTTTCATTTCATTTCTTGTTAGCAAAAAGTGGAAACACGAGTTGCATATGTTTAAAGAAAAAACCAATACTCCTGTGACATCTGAAAACTATTTTCTTGCTTCTTTTTTGTGCAACTTTCTTTTCCACTAGGAAAACAAGGAACAGCCAGCAGTTAGATGTAACTTTCTTCTGTTTCTGATTATTATTATTTTTGGTTATCAAAGAGACCTGCGACTGTTGCTATATGATTTCTTGGCTTTAAATGCCGAATTTCTGGTCCAGGAAAGAGTTATCTTGCCAAAGAAAAATGGAACTAACAATTAATAAAGTTTACCTGATTCCGTGGCCCGGTCCACAATAGATATTCTTCATCTTGATGCCAGAGCTGCCGCTGACAATTGAGATGCAATCATCACCTATAATCAAGATACAGAGCCACCATGTTAGTAATGGTTATATCAAAGATACAAAGAAAACTGCTTCACTCAGAATCATAAAATTACTGGCAAATTGGATTACGAACTTATTAGCATCTAGATTGAATCTTCTCTCTTGAACTCGTAGTCTTAATTGAGAATAATACCAATGAGAAATGCGCAAGGAGAATATGAAAAAAGAGGGTTGATAAAGGGAGAAACCTGTTCCTATTTTGCAGTTCTGGAGAACCACATTTGTTGATTCAGTGATATGAATTCCATCTGTATTAGGACTATCCTCAGGAGCTGAAACTTTTACACTAAACACACGGACTGACTCAGAACGGGCAACGACAAAGTTCATCTGTTGGCTGTTCTGAATTGTCAGGCCTTTCACTCTTACAGCTGAGCTTGAATCTATGGTTAAGGCCTGCATCATTTAAAATTTTTGTATACACATTATTTTCCGAATACATAATTTTTATTCAAGGATTCATGGAGTGTGCATAATGAGTCTAGTTAGCAGGGAAAAGAAACCCACAGTTGGTGCTGCTCTGCATGGCTGAGGACGAGGAGGGGGAGGAAAATAGAAAAACTGGTTAGTAAAGCAAATAGTTTCTTGTTTAAATTATGATAGCATGATCTTATGCAAGATTTACATTGGACTTGTTCTTTTTGCAAGATGCTGCCCACCATTTGTGGCCCGAACCATCTATAACGCCCGTCCCTTGGAAAAGGGTTTTGGTTAAATTGTAAAAGGTAAGCCAATTCCGCGGGTTCCTGGGATCCCAATCTTTTGGCTCATCTGGCGCTACAATAGTCCCTTCAATCTGCACACACATCATATATTCATTTGTCACTTGGATTGGCTGCAAATCTTAATATACTTAAAGATGTAAGAAATCTTGATATAGGGCTGATGATATAATGGAAATGAGGGAAGAAATCTGTAAGATTTACCTGGATTACCAACTTGTCAGCACAAGGTCCTCTAAATCGTGTTGCATTGACTAAATAGCGGCGCCCTTCAGGAACCAAGAGAACTGATTTTGGTGTGGAACAGGCTTGTTTCCATGCATTGACAAAGGCCTGAGATTTATATAAATAGCAACATTTCTTTATCCCATTGTTTGGACTTTGGAAACTGATGTCACATTTGTGAAAGACTGTTTGCTACAACATTTTCACCTGAGTATCATCAGATACCCCATCTCCAGCTGCACCAAATGCATCCACATTGACAAGAATCTTGTTCCAATGCCCACTTCCCCAAGATGGCCTGTCTAAAAGCTCAACTTCATCAATGCCACCTTCTTCTTCTTCTTCCTCTTCCAAGCCATCCTCAAGTTTCGCAAGAAAATCTAACCTGTCAGCAAAATCTTTGCCTGCAGTTCTAAGGGGAACCAAAAGCAAAACAAGAAAGCAAAGAAATATTAGCAACTTGTTCATGATTTTAAGTATGTTGTTGGTTTTTGCTAGATCACTTGATTTGCATAAATCAAGTGAAACACATTGAGGTATTAATATACAAGTATGGATTCAGTTTGCAAAATGCAAATGGATTTGTGGGTCGGCTATATGGCTTGGCTTGAAAGCACATGAAGGTGTTGCATTTCTAGCACATATGCCCACACTTGAAGGGTAAGAATATATAATTTTGAAGAACTTTTCTTTACTCCTCAAACTAGTGACCCACACCACTCCTAAAACATACATTCCCCTACTCCAAACTGAGAGTTTCATGCAGCAGAAGGGAAAATAAAAAAAGGATTATTGTTCCCTTGTTCCACAGAAGAAGGGAATATTTAAACATATACCCAATAGTCATTTGAGTTGCTTATAAAATAATGACATGCAATGGTGGGGGGGGGGGGGG
>JACGDI010005435.1:577966-589463 GCA_014898725.1 Jacaranda copaia
CCAGGCCCGACAAAATTACACACGAGCCACTTCTTATAAAGCCCAACTGAGATCAAGTGTAGTACAATTTTAGAAAATTGGTTGTCTTCTTTGTGCCGGGCTCAAGTTATGTAAAGAAATAAAATTGTACCGGACTACCGGTTATGCTCATTTACTGATGATTTATGCATATTCCAGTAGTTCTTCCTGCTGCGGGAGATCAGTTTGCTCCTGATCAAAAGACCTCTTTTATGTAAATGACTTTACATGTATTTGTGTGTGTAAACATGTCTAAAGAAAATGTATTAAGAAGTTGTTAAGTTTGGTTAGTGTAAAAAAAAAGTTACTAAGTTTGGTTAGAAAACGTATCTTGATAATTTAAAAAATAAAAAAATCACAATGAATGAAATTATTGTAAATTTTTATATAAATTTAAATTATATGAATTTATAATTTGGTTAAAATTGTTTGATTTATGTGGCCTTGATGGGCGTAGAGAATATATTAGAATGTCACAAAATTTAATTAGCTTGCAAATTGATGATTCAGAAATAAAAAATTTGCAATTAATATTAAGCAACAACGAATTTTTGTAAATAATAAAAAGTTAAATTCTAAAATTCAGAATTTAACTAAATTTAAACAATTATGGTTAAAAAAAAATCTCTTCCTACATGAATGAATTGATGTATATGCGAATGAATTTAAAGAATATACTAAAAGTTCGTTAAATTTGATTAGTTGCCATATTTTGATGATTTAAAAAAATAAAAAATCATAATCATTATCAATTAATCAATGAAATTATTCTAAATAATTAAAAAAATAAAATCAAATTTAGTGAAAATTATATAATTATGTTTAACAGAATACATTTCTATATATTATGGCATAGTACATAAGTACTACATGATATATGTATTCTTTGACCAGCCATGAATCAATTTAACTAAGTTCTTTTTTTTTCTTTTTCGAAAATTATGTGAAAATTAAATAATTATCAATATTTAAATTTTAAAATCATAAAATGTGATAATAGATTATGGGACATGATTTAAGGATGATTTTTCTTTGCTACTTCTTCCGATTAATGTTTCTATTTCTACCTTTTGTCATTAGGTGGTAGCCTAATCTCAGACCAAGAAATAATTACACTTTTGACTAACAGTTCATTACAAGAATAATCAATTTCTCTTAAGAGTGATCCAAGGTGGCAATTTCTAATCCAACCCAATAATTCAATATAAAACACATAAAATTAGTAGATTTGGGTTAGAACTTATCGGGTTGGGTTGAAATTGAATCGACCCGAAATATAATCCAAAAGTATTGAATGGGTTTGGATTGGATTACGAGTTGATCCGATCAATTCGAAATTGCTTTTTAAATAATCCATCAACCCAACACAACCTAATTCAACTTAACCCAACCCATATAATATAAAAAATAAATTTGAGCTAAATATTTTAAAATTTAAATTTATTAATTATTATCATATCAAATTATAGCTAGAAGTTTAAAATGCCCTAAGAAAGGGTAAAAATATAAAAATGAAGTCCTTGTTTTATTTTTTTTCTTGTGCGTCACTGCCACCACTTATTTTTTTCTATTATTTATCTCTTACTTGGCTCTTGAGGAAATTTTGATTTTTTTCAAGTTTAGTGGCCTTGATACACATATGTTCATGGAACTTTGTATATACCTCTTCTTCTTCAATCAAGCAATTTATTGTGGTGTCTTTTTCTATTGAATATAACTAAAATTAAAACAATTATTATTCCTAAATCTAGTGAATAGGGATGATTTTTCATTATGCCTGCATGAAGGCTAGTTTAATATCTGACTTACTCAGATAATATTTTAATTTAATAATTTTTACTATTGATCTTATTGTGTGTGTGCGCGCGTGCGTTATATTTTTGCTAATACTGTGCAATTTATAGTTTCAATTCATTGAAAATTAGAGTTTTTAGCTTTTGAATTTTGGTAAACTATGATGTGTTTAGCAATTCTAGTATTAAAATGGTTTATTTTTCTTTTTCTTAGAGAATTATGACAATTTTTTCATTATATGCCAATGTTAGTGTGTGCTGCATTTGTGATGCAAAAAAGTATAGATCTTAAAATCCACCAAATTAATTCATATTAAAATATTATTTATGCTATATAAGTATTTATGTGTTGATGAAAATAGACTATGAAAGTCAAATCAATGAGCAACGCAAAAATATAGCTTACATTATTAGTTTTCTTGTTATCAAAAAGCATAATTTTCATAATACATTGGATGGGTTGTAAGTTTTTTGGTTATTGTGTTAATTCAATTTATAAATAAGTTGATCCGAGTCAACCTAATTTAGAGTAGATTGGGTTTGACTTTATGTTTATCGAATTGAAAATTAGATAGATTGGGTTTGGATTTGGGTTTGGGTTTGAATTTAAATTAAACAAATTTATGTAATTTTCATACTTTGACTCAACCCAATCCACTAGAATTGCCACACCTGTGGTGAAGACCATACCTGTCAACACTTTGAAATTTTCGAATTGCAGGAAGGGATTAGGTACTAGCTCTGCTGAGTGCCCATCAAATACCCAAAAAGCAAATAAATAAGCCAAAGGAAAAAACAGAAACAAAAAAGAGACAAAGAAGTGAGAAAGAAAACAGAGACAATTTGAGTAAAAAGAGAGAGTGACTTATTATTATTTGTCTTTTAATGGGAGTCAGTGCAAAAACGTAGAGAAAGAGTGCATTAAATTGCTTGCTTACATTTGCAGTTGAGCTGGTTTTCTCTTGTTTGTTCCTTCAAAATTTCTCTTCCTTTTTATTTCTGTGTAATATTGTTACAGCAATTTAATTTAGAATATTAAAGCCACCCTCCTCACCACCTTCCACCACCACCTACTGTTCTCTTCTCTTTCCTACAAATGCCATTTCATTCTCTCTCCCCAGCCAATTTTGGTGACTTTACAAGAGAATAAAATTTCTGGGCTTTGTGAAAGATTCAATCTTTTTTTTTTCAAGGATGGGGAATAGATTCATCTGTATGACGAAGAAGGATAGCAAGAATGGTGGGATTGGATCGAAGAGTCGAAGGGGTTTGATGTCAAAGAGAAGGAGTTCAATGGAGGAAGAATTGCTGCATAGGCAAGCACTTGCTATGGCAATTCAACAGCATCAGCTTTCTCAAAGATTTGATCCTGGCTCTATATCTAGGCGCATCGGATCCACTAGCTCCCGCCGCGGCGCCAGTAATTTATCCGACTCCTTTGCTAATACTAACAATAAAAAGGTGATTTTTTTGGCACCCTGTACTTCTTCTTATGTAGTTTTTACGAATTTCTTTTTAGCCTTTGCTGGTATTTGTTTTGAAATGCTGCCTTTATGCGTGTGTGTGAATTTCCGGGGGGTGGGGGGAGCTGGGGAGTGGGAAGAAGGGATGGCGTGGGGGTGACATCCGTGTCTATAGCTATCATTAGTTAGGGCTATCAGTTGATAGAAAGTGTGATTCAAGATTCATTATGCTGCTTAAAAGTGGGGGAAAAACGAAGTTGTGTTGGTGGACTTTTTGTTTAGGAAAAGTAAAGGTGGCTCTTTTTTTGGGAATTGTGGAGTCGTTTTGTAAGTTCTCTAGTATTTTAATCAAGCTGGATGCAGATGATAGTTTGGTTTTTATTTGATTTTACATGGGTTTCTTGTAGGACTAAAGATATAGCAAAACACTTTCTCTGAACATATACTGACAGTTTCGCTTATATTGTTGGCGGCGGCGAGGAAAACCTGAATTTGGATTTAGAAAAGTATATTCATGTTTCTTAGGAATTAAGCCGATTTTGCCTCCCAAAGTTGTTTTGTGCAGAATTTCCCTTGTCATTGATGTAATTGTTAGAAAAGTATTTGTGCCAATATGCCGGTGATTTTCTTTAGATGAACCTGCACTCTCTTCCTCTTTCCAACATTAAACGAAGGGATAATTGGTTTCAATTACTTTGACAAGTTGTGCAATGATTTGATGGCAGTTTCACTCATTATATAAAGCATATCCTTTATAGTTATCCCCAGAATTTTTGGAGAATATCAAGACAAAGAAATTTGTTTTGGTACATGGTGAAGGATTTGGAGCTTGGTGTTGGTATAAAAGTATGGCTTTACTCGAGGAATCTGGATTACTTCCAGTTGCCTTGGATCTAACAGGGTCTGGTATTGATCTAACGGATACAAACACCGTCACCACTCTGGAAGACTATTCAAGACCATTGATTGATTTTCTACAGAAATTACCAGAGGAAGAAAAGGTAAGACATACTTGAGCAGTAACGTTTTTACTGGTACTCTTATTTTTTCATTTTGACAGGTGTATCGTTGCAGGTAATATTGGTAGGTCATAGTAGTGGAGGTGCTTGCATTTCTTATGCATTAGAGCTTCTCCCTCAGAAGATCTCAAAAGCTGTCTACCTGTGTGCTACAATGATAGCCGATGGGCAGAGACCTTTTGATGTGTTTGCTCAGGAGGTGTGTTTTAAACTTTAAATTTGAACTGCTTTCTAAATCTTTTTCTCTGTAAAAAAGAAGCTCTGGCGCAGAAAGATTACATGAAATTTGTCAAAATTGCATCAGCAGAATCCTGATGTTAAATATATATATTTTAATAAAATATCTTTTCTCATAGAAAACAGGTCCAGTGATCTCCACTCTCTGGCAAGTAAGCTTTACCCCTAATTTCTACTCCAAACATGAAAAATCTATCCTCTCACTGAATAATCACAAATTTTAAACCCCCCTCCCCCACCCAAAAAAAAGGCTTAGCATTGAGGATGGACTCAGGTAATACAATGCAACTGTGATTTTCTATGATAATAGAAAATGTTTTCATGCCTTGAGATGATTCTTTCCCGCAGGTTGGTTCTGCAGAAATTTTTTCACCCGAGTCAAAGTCTTTAATTTATGGCAATGGCAAGGACAATCCACCAACAGGATTCATGTTTGAGAAGCATCACATGCGTGGGTTATATTTTAATCAATCTTCTGCAAAGGTACTTTTACATTCAATATGCTGTGTTTTTGTGGGCTTTTATGAATGATTAGGTCTCATGATATTCGGGCTACTAATTGTAGTGCTGGTGCATCTTTATGTAGATTGTGGCATCACCATAATTTTCCTTCATTCTCTTTATTAAGTGATGATGTTTTGTTTCTTTATCGTGTTAACTTTTCTTTTCTTTGTTTAATCAGCAGTCTACTAGTATCATCCGTGTCTTCCTGTTACTGTTTTGCATCATGAAAATTCAACAACATATATAGCTAGTTACTTTGTTCATGAAAATTCCAAATTCCATCTCTCTCTCTCTCTCCATCAATCAATCAAGCTGAATTGAGTTTCCTCAAAACTTAGTTTTGTTTAGCTCTTATTTCTGAAATAAAAGGATTCATCACATGAGGTGCATGGTTCAAAATTACATAATACGAGTTGCAGAAAATATATGATTATTGCTGAATTAGACTTACTGATATGAGATGCATTTATCTCCATGTTCCAGGATGTTGCTCTAGCAATGGTTTCCTTGAGAGCAATCCCTCTTTGTCCCATGATGGAGATGCTGTCTTTGTCAGCTGAAAAGTATGGAAGTGGCCGTAGGTTCTATATTCAAACGCTGGATGATAATGCGCTATCACCAGATGTCCAGGAAAAGCTTGTCAGGGAAAATCCACCTGAAGGAGTGTTCAAGATCAAAGGCAGCGACCATTGCCCTTTCTTCTCAAAGCCTCAGTCACTGCACAAAATTTTGATTGAAATTGCTCAAATTCCATAGTAAAAGCTTTCTTCGGAAAGATTTTCAGGGGATTATTTCTACATATATATATTTAGGGTGTATAATATGTTATAATAGGCTAAGTTTAATACACAAAGACAATGATTGAATTTCATTAGTCAAATTCTTTTCCAGTTCTTCATTTCTTCCTTTTCTTATTATTATTAGTTTTTCTTTTGGATTATGTTTTCTTAGTATATAGCCACTGGAATCGTTTGATTTTTTTTTTCTCTAAATCAGTCAACCTTGGGCTTAAAAAGCAGGGTAAATTCAAGCAGTCTCGTGGCATTTGGGCTGGGCCACCAGCCTTGAAAAGGTTTACTATTTCAGAGACACCCCCCCGCTTCAACTCCTTTAGGTTGTGATTGGTTTTGAAAATTGTTTCATATTTTTGTGTTTTAAAGATTTTAGAAATGTTTTGGTGTTTAAGAGATATGAAAATGGGAGATAAAGTTGTGAGGCAAAGTGTAGTAATTATAGTGAAGTGATGTGTTGATGCAATTTGAGGTTGTGAATGGTTATAAGATTGTTTTTGAAGTATGTTTAAGAAATTTATTTGAGATAATGAAATTATTGTATGAGATTTGTTTTTTGGGTTTTCTTGAGATTTAAAATAAATTAATAATTTTTAATAAATTTTTAATTTTAATTAATCAATTTTTTCCTTTAATTCTTACCAAAATATCGTATATGAATAAATTTATTTTTGTTTGTTTTATTTGTTTGGTAATAATATATTAAAAAAATAAGAAAAAATTATAAATATGTTAAATTGGAATATTATCTTTAAATGTAAAAAAAAATCTAACGTGTATTAATAAATCAGGTTTTGGTGTTTTGGGTTTGTTTGGGATTTATGATATAGAAAATTTTATAAATATTCTATAAATTCACTAAATCAATATATTTTTTTAAATTTAAAATATAAGTTTTGTATTAATTGTTTGAATTTTGCTCGAATTCGATTTGTTTACGATTTATAATATAGACAAAATTTATTGATATTTTAAAATTTTAATAAATTATAATTTTGTAAAAGTTCAGTCTAAACAGTGCAGATGAGATAGAAGAGAGAGACTGGGACTATACATCTTAAATTTTGTAGACAATACTGTACATTAATTTTTGAGATTGTTTATAAAACCCACATCCAAGCAAGGCCTCAACTATTTTTTATTTTTTGGGCCCCAACTAAATTTAATGTTTTAGAGACTGAAAAATGTGGTTTCATCTTATAGGCAAGTCATGTGTTGGTCTACAACGTTGCGTATGAAATGATTTTGGTTTTTCCAAATGAAAATGAACAAAAAGAGATGGAGACCCACAGCTACACTACCAAATAGCACATATTCAAGTCCTCCCATGTACGGTCCAGCCGCAGCCCTCATGCAAGTAAGGGCTGAAATAGTCGCACGGATGGGGCACATTCTTTCTATTAAGTTTAAACAAAGTACAGAAAAAAGTAACTATCCAAAAAAAAAAAGAAAAGAAAAAAGATACACCGTATACGTACTTATTTTCCGCTGCTTAAAATTTATCCCAATATCCAACTATAGCTGCATACGAAGACATCTTCTCCTTGGTCTTCTTTCATCTTGGCTTCTCTTTTCATCCATCGTCTTTAACAGGTCTGCTTTACTAATTGCTTCTGTTTCAACAACCTCCCAATTTCTTTTTATTTTCCATATCAGCTCCAATAATTTATGGTATTAATACATGGATTTTTCACACACACACAGAGGCTTCAGTTTGGTGTACCGTTCAGAATATTATAATTTAATTCAACTTATGTTCGCACTCATCTTTCCGGATTCAATGTTGGGTTCGAATTTTTGTGTAATTGGAAGTCCAAAGTTTAAATCTTCCTCTCTCCCTCTCTCTCTCTGGGTGAAAGGGGTTTTGGGCTTCATGATGTACCTTTCTGTGTGTGTGTTTGTTACGTGTATTGTGTTCCTATGTAGATGTATTTATTGGTATATGTGTGTATTGAAGGATCATACAAGTGACAAGAATCCTCCTTTAGCGAAAGAAAGAATCTTTTTCTGTAGTGCTTGTTTCTCTGAGTAAAACCAAGACAATCAGTAGAGGTTTTTTTCGTTGGGGATTTGATATACAGTGAAAGATTCTCATATATGCATATATATATAGTGTGTGTGTGAAAAGATCCCTGTTTATGCAACATAGTTTTGCAGTGATTTGGTGCTGTGAACCTCTGTTATCTTGTGTGATGAAAGTTTTTCAATTGTACTTTGCAGTATTTGAGTGTCATGTACTGGAAATGTTTCATGTTTGTTTTGCAGCAGATAAGTAAATTTTATCAAATGGGGGGAAGTGCAGTTGATGATGGCTGGGAGTTCCCTTCACCTTCAAGTGAGGTTAGAACTATTGTTTTAGTTGGACGAACAGGTAATGGAAAAAGTGCAACAGGCAATAGTATCCTTCGAAGAAGGGCATTCAAGTCAATGTCTAGCTCTGCTGGTGTTACCAGTACTTGTGAGCTGCAAAGGACTGTCCTGGAAGATGGACAGATTCTTAATGTGATTGACACTCCGGGTAGAACTTTATACTTCTATTTTAATGACATGTTAATGAAGAAAGGAGAAAAGTCATGTTCCAGAGGATAATATAGAAGTGTGATGATGTTTGAAAAAACAAAAATTAATTTAGGCGTCTATGATGCAAAGGGAAAAGAATGTTTTTCTGAGGAAAAGAAACAAGAATGTAGATAGCATTGACAGTCTTTAGTATGATCTCTTGGTTTTATTTCAATGTGTCTGAACTCAAACTAATTGCAATTTCCAGGATTGTTTGATTTTTCTGCTGAGCCTGAATTTATTGGAAAGGAAATTGTTAAATGCATCAGTATGGCAAAGGATGGTATCCATGCTGTTCTTGTTGTTCTGTCAGTCAGATCTCGCTTTTCAAGGGAAGAAGAAGCTGCTGTACAGAGCTTGCAGAAATTCTTTGGTAGCAAAATTAGTGACTACATGATTGTAGTTTTCACTGGTGGTGATGACCTTGAAGAAAATGATGAGACTTTGGATGATTACTTGGGTCGTGATTGCCCTGAGCCTTTGAAAGTAAAGCATGCTGACCTAATCTCACTACTCTTATCTTTCCTTTTTAACTTGTATTTCTGAAATAAGCGGCAATGCTTGTCATTTTTCTTTTTGTCTTATTTATTGAGAAATGTCCTTTTATAATTACTTTATTCTGATCTTGACATAGGAAACTCTGAAAATGTGTGGGAATAGGTGTGTTCTCTTTAATAACAAGACAAAGGAAGAAGCCAGGAAATCAGAACAACTGAAGCAACTTCTTTCCCTTGTAAATGAGATTGTAGATAAAAATGGTGGGAAACCATATACAGATGAGCTGTTTGTTGAACTGAAGGTGAGTGCTTTTGTTGATCGATTACCATTTTGTTCCATCTTGCAGAAAACATTTTTGATATTAAATTTTACGACATCTATTTTGATCTTCATAGAAAGGAGCAAACAAGCTACGTGATCAAACTGCTGAAGTTAATTCCTTGGAGGGGTATACCAAAAAGGAGATATCTGAATTGAAGGAGCAGTTCCATAGGTCCTATGAAGAGCAGCTAAAGAGAATAACAGAGATGGTAGTTTTGTTCTTTTGCCTATATATTCTTTTCCTTTCCAACAGCATGCTCATTATTTATTTTCCTTGACATGAAAGAAAATCACCATATGATGGCATCTATCTTGTGAAATTTGTTGGTGTTACTCTGACACAGTTTTCCTTTTCCGAAAAATGTTCTTTTACAGGTTGAGTCAAAGCTCAAAGAGACTACTCATAGGCTTGAACAGCAACTGGCAGAGGAGCAAACTGCTCGACTCAAGGCAGAGGCAATGGCACAAGCTGCTCAGATGAAATCAAATGATGAAATACGTAAGCTGAGAGAGCATTTAGAGAGAGCTCAGAGGGAGACCGAGGAACTGCGAAGGCGAGCTGAAAGTGGCAGATGTGCTATCTTGTAATAACATATACTACTAATTGATCATGTATAATCTACTTGGGGGTCTACTTATTTGTTGCTCTCCTTTTACACTCATTCTATATGGGGTGAAAGCCACTGCAATTAATAACTTGTGGCTGAGTTTCTGTTGATACTTAATATGTTCATATGACTGTATATCGTGCTTACGCATCTTCCTATACTATTTGCCTTAAAGTTGAGCTTCTATGTCATTAGGTGAAGAATTACCCTTTCAAAATGGAGGGATTATGGCAGGTTAGAGGCGCAGCTGTATGTAGTGTTAATTAATTAGGCAAATTGGGCTTTTGCATTTTGAACTAATTCTCGTTTGGTAAAGTGCATTTTGATATGTATATATAACAGATATGATTAAATGCCCTTTGTTTTTTCCTCTATTGCTGATGGTGAAGTATCTTAAGACTCGTACCATTAAACTATTTTGCTGTTTGTCTTGACCAAACGAGGAATTACGAACTAGGTCCACGGAAAAATTTATTTGATCATAACTAATTTGCAAAGACTAAATCAAATCTATCTAATTGTTTTATAAACTAAACATTAAGTTTCTAAAAGGAATTAGCAGATGTATAAAAGAATCACGCTTGCATCACTTGAATTAAGCTGGAGGACTGTTCTTATGTTGTCTTTGCACAAATATCAGCAAACGGTGAAGCAAGAATTATAAAGTATATTGTATGCTTGAATTCATCTTTCTACTGTCTGGACGCTCTGCCGCATTACTATATAGTGTATACTGTCTGGAGGGGGGCAGGTGAAATCATCATAGAATTATGTCTGAATTAATCAACGATATTATCAAGAAAGTAGGAAACACACAACACATTTAACATTGGTTCATGTCTCCGAAAAGCCACAATGGTCTGTTAGATAACTACAAAGAAACACTTATATTATAGATATTTGGATGCATTTAACACCGGATTTTCACATCTTCCGAGTAAACAGTCACCTGCATTGACAAGAGGAGAAACAGTGTTTGAGAAAGTTGGGTCGAGTGTGTATGTGTGAACACAAAATGCAATCTACTCCAAGCTAAGTTTGATGAAAAACCTATATATAGATATACCCGAGATGAAGAGTCATCTTGTCAGGAATAGGATAGGCCGCAGTTACACTCTCCATCATATTAAGCTGGATCACATGGTTGCCCGCAAGATAAGCCTGTACAGCATAGTCTTGTCCAGCAGGCATCATGCTTAGTTGCTGAAGCTTCTCATTTTCTGCTATCTGAATATTAGCAAGTTATGTCATATAGTACTTTCAGCCCAAAACAAATTAAAAACAACCATTACTCTTATGAAAATGCTTCACTCAGCTTCATAATAGGGATATATACTTATGCTGAAAGACTGGTATTATCAACAATAACAATTAATGTTAGCACCACATATACATATACTCTATTTGCACTTAATTATTTGTCCAATTTGTATAATTGATCATGTTCAGTTGTTTCTTGCCAGTACTGTCCTTCTGAATCTAATAATTCAGTAAAGCTCTTTTGCCTGCCCCTACTGGAAGTTACTCTGAAGGCAGAGAGCCGTCCAGACTATAAAGTCATCATAGGTAAAGCAAACTCCTGTCCCGGTTCTATCATTCTTCACATAAGATTGGTAATCATAATGTTGGCGTGGATTAGATAGATACACATGATCTGAATTGATTGCGCAATTAGATGAGATATAT
>JACGDI010005435.1:599445-638739 GCA_014898725.1 Jacaranda copaia
GTACTTATGTTAATCAACTAGCTTGCTAGCTCTTTAACCAGAAAAACGGAATATTTTAATTATAATCTTGGAATTTAATTTCCACTTCCTCCATGTAACAATACTTTCAACCAAGCTTCTTTTATTAAAATTCACTACTCACACAGCAAAATACTGAGTTGAAAATAAGAAAATGAAGAGAAAGGCGCAAACCTTGAATTTATACGTACTACAGACAGAGGGCAAATGAAGAGAAGAAGGCATGTGAAAAGTCTAATAGAGCTAGCTGAGACAATTCTGATTTTACTCATCTTTCACCTCTTCTTCTTCAGTTCTTGTCTTTTTTCTTGTGCTATTTTTGTTAGCAAAAAAGATACGCTCGCAATGTTTAGATGCCTCTCTCGGTGGCTAGCTACCCGCGGTCCGCCGCAATCAGAAGACTTGTGGGGAAAGAAATAAGACCCGTTAGCTAGCAACTATTAGAACCTTAAGGACCTCTTTTTCCAAATTCATTAAATCTTCATTTGTATCTGATTTATTTATTTATTTATTCATTGATGATTGACAACAAGATTTGTACTTAAAATACAAAGAGAATTTTGTAGTACATACATTTACACATCTTTCAACTTGATATGGCATTCATCTAATAATTCCCATGTTAGGCTTTTACATTTTCTCAAGAAAAATATTTTAATTATAAGTAAATATCTCAGCATACGAATAATGATTTCATCTCTATTTGTTTTATTATTATTTTTTATCTGTCGATTCAAAAGAATTCTTGAAACAATGGAAAACTTCTGCCTAGTTAAATCCCTAATTGCCCTTCAAAAAGCAATTCAACATGCTCTAGTATTCAAAATTGGTACCCCTACAAAATAATCATATAAATAGTGACCACCAGAAACCCTAAACCCCCTCGGACTTACACACGTCAGTCATCTTTTTGCTCTGTTGGTAAACCACTATACTTCTTCTCTACAGATCTTTTCATTGTTATTTTTCATTCTTTTAATTTGCAATTTAAGTGCAGTTTGAGTGCACGAGAGATTCGCGTTTGCAAATTTTCTGATGATTAAAAAAAGATATCTTTTCTGTCGTTGGGTTTTCAGGTTTTTTGTGTTCGCAGAGATCTTGTGAGGCCATGGCTCTGGTGAGTTTGCCTCTTCCCCTGGCCTTTTCTCAACGTATTTTTTGTGATTTTTGTAGCAGATCTGTTAAGCATTGAACTTTTCATTGGTTGATTTGAAAACTCGATCAAGTCCTAATCTAGGAATTTGCGTTTTAGTTTGTTTAGCTTTGATAATTGAAATTTTTTTTCCTTGGTTGTTGCATTGGAAATTGGATTGGTGCTGGTTTAATTGGTGATTGGTATTTTTAATTTTGGACGGAATTTTGATATCATGTTTACAGTATACACTACAGTAACCCAGTATTATGGCTGCTAGTTGATACATACTTCAGTCCTGTGTATTCTTGAAATTTTGCATCTCGTGACACTTGTTTATTTATCTTAGATTAATCACACTTTTTGTTTTGTGTCTTCGGGTTTTCTTCGGCTAGGCATGTGACTGGATGAGTCATGGAGAGACAGTAGCCCTTATGATTTTTAGGATGCGGTATGAGTGTATCTTAAGGTCCAAACATATTCTTTTGAAAGTTAATTAGTCAATCTACCACGTACAATTGAGATTTCTCTCACCAAACTTGGAGTTGTCATCCGTATTGAGTGCAAAGAATATCTCTCTTTTTGTCACTAGTAGATGGTTGGACATAATTGCATAATACTTTAGTCTTTGGCATGCTTGGGCTTGAGATACATGTATCTGCACTCTTTATGTATTCATCTAGGTTGCTGACCTTGTTTGTGCTTCTATACAGGTTTTGCATGCATCTAGTACGAACAAAAATGCCCTCAAGGCACTTATTGCAGCAGAATATAGTGGTGTAAAGGTTGAATTGGCGAAGGATTTTGAGATGGGTGTATCAAATAAGACACCAGAATTCCTAAAGATGAATCCTATAGGAAAGGTATGATATAATATGTCAAGAAAATTTACTGATTGTGCTAAATCTTACCTGTATCCCTGATTTTCAAGTTCTTTTTGTAGGTTCCTGTGCTTGAAACACCTGATGGCCCAATATTTGAAAGCAATGCCATTGCACGCTATGGTACCAACACTTCTGCTTAATTGTGTTCCTTGATTCTGTGTTGTGGTCTGCTCTGACATGTTTTCTTTTTTACTTTATGCAGTGGCTCGATTGAAGTCTGATAACCCCCTCTATGGCTCTTCCTTGATTGATTATGTAAGTGATTAATGTTTGATTGCTTCAGACAGAATAACTCATGTCTTATTTTATTCATTGCATGAATGTTATGGATTTCACAGGGGCATATTGAGCAATGGATCGATTTCGCATCTACTGAGATCGATGTTAATATAGGCCGGTGGTTGTACCCACGACTTGGTTATGGTCTTTATCTTCCTCCAGTATGTCAAGCTCGCAACCTTTTGAACCTATATATATTTCTGGTTGACTCAAACTTCAAAACGATGGGGATTGTTACTCAAAATCCGTTCTTTTTTTTAAACCTATTGTGTGCAGGCTGAGGAGTTTGGAATTGCTGCACTAAAGAGAGCTTTGGAAGCGCTGAATGCCCATCTTGCCTCTAACACGTACTTGGTTGGACATGGAGTCACACTTTCTGACATTGTTTTGACTTGTAACCTGAGCATTGGATTTAAGGGAATCATGACCAAGAGCTTTACCTCACAATTCCCATATGTGGAGAGATACTTTTGGACCTTGGTCAATCAGCCAATTTTCAAGAAGATCTTGGGTGATGTTAAACAAGCGGAATCTATTCCACCTGTTGTATCCAAAAAACCTGCACAGCCAAAAGATCCTGCAAAACCCAAGCCAAAGGAGGAACCGAAGAAGGAGGTTAAGAAAGAAGAAGTGAAGCCCAAAGAAGTACCAGATGATGAAGAAGCACCCAAACCGAAGGCAAAGAATCCTTTGGATCTTTTGCCTCCTAGTAAGATGATACTAGATGAATGGAAGAGGCTCTACTCTAACACCAAGACGAACTTCCGTGAGGTTGCCATCAAAGGTAATCACTTTCAACCAATCAACCATGTCATTCTATAATGGCTGCTAGTTCAGCATGTTCTTAATTTGAAAAGGAGCATTATGTAAGTTTTGATACGAATTTGTCATAATTGGGATATGGTCACCTGGGCGTATGCTTATTTAATTTGTGGAACCTACCATTTGATTACTTTTTACATATGAGACGCATGATTTGCAGGATTTTGGGACATGTATGATCCTGAGGGATACTCCCTTTGGTTCTGTGACTACAAATACAATGATGAAAACACAGTCTCATTTGTTACTTTGAACAAGGTGAGTGGTTTTCTGCAACGAATGGATTTGGCACGCAAGTATGCATTTGGAAAGATGATGGTTATTGGATCTGAGGCACCTTATAAGGTAAAGGGGCTGTGGCTCTTCCGAGGGACCGAAATTCCTCAGTTTGTCCTTGACGAGTGTTACGATGTGGAGCTGTATGATTGGACTAAGGTAGATATCAATGATGAAGCTCAGAAGGAGCGGGTCAATCAGATGATTGAAGATGCTGAACCTTTTGAGGGCGAGCCTCTCTTGGATGCCAAGTGCTTCAAGTGAAGATACAGCTTGCAGTCAAACAGCTTCCTTAAAATTTTGAAGTTTAGCTTGTCTTAGTTTTGGCCCCCCAATTTTCTGGATTATCCTTCCCTTGATCCAACACAAAGTCGTGTTATCAGAACAGCATTCAATTTTGTAGTGTCTTTATGATTTTGCTACATGGCATGGTGTCCTGGTAGGCCTATCAGGGTTTTGAAACTCTTCCGGATAACATGTTAATTTCATGATTGAGCTCTCCCTCTCTTCAGCAAGCCCTGTCCTTGTTCTTTTCTTCATCTCTCTCAGTTTTATCTTTCATTTGTTTGTGCGTGGGGATTGATAAGGCTTACTCACTAAAGGAACCAGAACTTCATGTTGGGGATAAGGAAAACTGTGGCAAAAACACATTTAGTTCCTAAACAAATTCACTAGATTAAGGGCAAAAATCTGAAATTATCAGATTTATGCATGATACTTGCTCTTTTTTTCCCTGCTCCTTGCTGGTAAGTTTCATGGTATTATGCGGAGGTGGAACGCATCAAGCTCACTTGGTGTCGTGATACCAAACCAACACATTTAAGGCAGTATTATGGGGCAAAGGCGGAAGCTTCCAATACCAAAAATTATATTCTGAACAAAGAGTAAAAAAGGCATACGAATAAAATATAATCAGAAAGTTATGGGACTAAATGGACACCTGCTTGACCGATTTCATAAGTACCTTACAAACGTTTGTACATATTCTATGAGCAGAAGTCGTGATCCTAATTAAGATTAAGGAGATAAATATAAAATTGAAAACTGGGTGGCATTTGTTGCCTCTTCGTTGTCTGGATTTTTCAGTAATTTACTTACTCACAAGTGGAAATTTATACTGTTTCAGTCATTTTCTGCATTTGAAGTTAAGGAAAGCTCAACATAAGTTGTTCGGCATATGTTGGTGTGTTAGGTTCTAGCTATAAACCTTATCATCGACAACACGCACAATGAAATTATGAAGCCTTAACTGTTGTCTGCGATTCTTTTTATAGCATTGAGCAATCTGCTTTGTAATGTAATTATATCGTCATCAAGATAGACATTTTTGCTAAATCTGGATTTATTGAAAATTCTCATGAGTTGGGAGGGGTGCGATAAATGCTTGGCAACCATCTCAACTGTCCCACACAATGCCAAACATTGGAAAATTATCCATTTATGAGCGCTAGCAGTAGAAGGAAATTTGTATTTCTAGGAAAGAGTGAAGATATTGTTTTACTGTTGCGAACGGATTTAATGTGGTGGCCGTGAAGTCAATGAAGCCGCCAACGACAGCCTATCAGTCTTTTTCTCCTTCATCTTTCTTATTTTTCTGCCTGCAAGACTCAAATGTCTTGCAGGCATATGCTAGTATACTCTGTACCTGTTTTCTTATTTCAAAGCTTAATTCGTGGGACTGCAAGTTAGTACCCTGTTCGTCTATCTTCAGAAAAACCCAGAGGCGCGTTCTTGAAATCTTCTGCCGTTCGTGGGGGCTAACTGTATTTACCTGCTTATTTATTCCCCATAAAAGTCTGCTTTCAATTGCTCTGGTGCAAAAAAAAAGTTGTGAAATTACCTAAAAGATTCATACAATCTGAAACCATGATAGTTTAGTTCTAGAATCGCTAAATCAATCATTAAAGAAATGGGGGAAAAAGAAATATCAATGCCCTCAGAACTTATTGCATGTATTTACTACAATGAGACACCCGCCTCACAGGTGAACTCATTTACTCCTCCCTAACCACCGCCTTCCTCCGCCTATTAAACCTCCTGCCACCCTCCATAAACCCCCCCAGTCCAGCCTCAACTCTCACACACACACTGAGAGAAATGGCTGGTAAACTGAACATGAGGTTTTGTGGGCTTTGTTTGGTTTTCTTGGTGTTAAATGCAAACAATGCAAGTCTTGGGAGGTGTCAAGAAGATGCTTTTCCACCGGCAGTTAGTGAAAAGAGGAGAGAACTAGTGCCTGCTATGTTTATTTTTGGTGACTCTCTGATAGACAATGGCAACAATAATAACTTGCCTTCTTTTGCTAAAGCCAACTATTTACCTTATGGCATTGATTTCAATGGCGGCCCCACCGGACGCTTCTCCAATGGTTACACCATGGTTGATACAATTGGTACGTAAAAATATCTGAGAAAAGACTTCTTCTTGACATGATTTTGTTTATCTTATTTGTTTGCTCGATTTTCTTTTTCCTTTTGGTTTCTTCATGTCTTTGCATGAACTATTCCTTTTTCCTTTGGGACAAAGGCAGATTTTTGGTAGGTAATTCGCAAAATTTGGATTTTGAATATACCCCAGGAGTAGAAATATGAAGAATGGTTTGTAGATGTAATGAAAACTAGATGGACATCTGCTTTATCATAATTGATGTCTTCGTATTTAATTTTTACTATCCTTATTCCTTTTTTCTTCCTCCCCCCAGCCCCCTTCCCTTCAAAGAGTCTTATAGCTAATACTTCTGTGAGATGCACATGCAGCTGAATTGCTTGGACTACCACTGATTCCTGCTTACTCTGAGGCTTCTGGTGGTCAAATGCGATATGGAGTTAATTATGCCTCTGCTGCTGCTGGTATCCTTGACATTACAGGCAGGAATTTTGTAAGTATAACTTTTTGACATGACCATTCATATCTACTAGAAAAAAGGTGGTCAAGAGCTTCATCATGTACTTGATAGGACTTCTCTCTCTGTAACATCATACGTACAACAGCAGAATCTCTTAGATGTGAGGTGTATGATGAGTTCATTAATGGTGAATGTTTCTGCATTGATTCTAAATTTTCTTGCAAAATTACAAGTTCCAAATAAAATTGGACGCCCTCACAACCTTGTTAGAGTTGTCCGTCTGCCATTTGACAGTTATTGCTATGGTCAACAGACAGTGCTTTGAGGAGTAGAGTTGGTGCATTTTTGACCCACAGTTCATATTGCTAATTTTGACAACTAAAAAGCAATCTTGCTCTGTCCATTCAAAGTGAAATACTGAATTTTATTGGGCTATTGACCGTGTATAGGTTGGTCGCATTCCGTTTAACCAGCAAATCAAAAACTTTGAGAATACTCTTGATCAAATCACAGACAGTCTTGGTGCAACAGATGCAGCACAGGCTCTGGCCAAGTGCATTTTCTTTATTGGGATGGGCAGTAATGACTACCTCAACAATTATCTCATGCCAAATTATGACACAAAATATCAGTACAATGCTCAACAATATGCAGATCTCTTGGTTCAGCAATATTCCCAGCAACTTACTGTAAGATGCTACTCACATTGACATGGCATCCAAGTAAATGCGTCTTTTTAAATGATGGTCTCTTGTTTTTATTTTGAAAACAATATTGCAGAGGCTTTACAATCTTGGAGCTAGGAAATTTGTGCTAGCGGGGCTTGGACAAATGGGTTGTATTCCCAGCATCCTAGCACAAAGCAGCAACAGCTTATGCTCAGAGGAAGTCAACCAACTTGTTCTTCCATTTAATACAAACACAAAGGCCATGATTAACAACCTCAGTGCTAATCTTCCGGGTTCCAGATTTTCTTACATTGACATTCGAAATATGTTTCGAGACCTCCTTGCCAATGCTGAATCATATGGTAATTGGATTCACTCATGTTCTGTAATTTTTTCAACTAGAATTTGCTCAAATTTGAAATATTATGTCAAGTCATTCTTTTTATTTGTAAACTTCTGCAGGATTTAGCGTGGTAAACCGGGGGTGCTGTGGCATTGGGAGGAACAGAGGACAGATCACTTGTCTGCCATTCCAGACACCATGTCCAGACAGGAATCAGTACATATTCTGGGATGCATTCCACCCAACAGAAGCTGTAAACGTATTGTTTGGACAGAAAGCTTTCAATGGAAACACGGATGTTGTTTATCCCATAAACATAGAGCAACTTGCCAATCTTTGATACTGTTGCAGTCAAACATGGCAAGTCTCAATCTTCATGTGAAATTACTGCACCTTCCTCTTTCTCCGATCTGCTAAGTTCATTAAATTGTCCAGAAGCAACTTGTGTGAGCAGAAATTAAATTGCAGGAAGGACAGTAGATTTTCACCTGTGCCAAAATTGTTATCTTTCCTGTCATTGGGTTACTTGTACAATCCTTCTATTACCGATAATTTTAGGTCATAAATAAATGCACAAGTCTCTAATGTAATAAAGGTAAAGAAAATTGAAACACAATCATATTATATGATATAAAACAAATTTAACTTTCATAATTAAGATTACGTATGAGAATGGACCATCTGTCTTAAAATGAATCCATCAGAAACAAAAGTTGAGGACATTGAGAGAATGAAATTAAATGGAGTACTAAAACAAATAGGAAATACAGAAAGGAAAAGTGAAAATTACAGACAAATTATAAGCCACAATAATCCAGCCGCGATTAACTCTTTGAAATCAAAGTCATCTCCAAGACCTGTCAGAAATCCTAGAGCATGGCTAATTGCTGCACGTTAATGGGATAAGCATCTGATTTAGACTTCGAACTGTATGCTTTCTTGGCAAGCAAAATGTTTGCAGTTTCAGTGGGATGAAATGCGTCCCAGAACAAGTACTTGCGACGGTCATCACATGGAGTTTGAAGAGGAAGGCATGTTATCTGCCCATTGTTTCTTCCCACCCCACAGCATCCCTTGTCCACCACTTCGAAACCTGTTTCACACAACATAGTGTAAAACAATATTGAGAACCTAAACGTAATCCAATTTTTCCTTTAATTTTATGAAAAAAAATTAACTCTGAAGCAGCATCATATTTCACTTAGGTATGAATTCATGTGTGCGTAGTATATCTATGTACCATATGTTTTTGCATTTTGGACTATGTCTTGGCTGCTCTGAAATGAATCCAGGTAAACAAATTTTGCCCCAGGAAGCTGACCCTTGTTAGCTCGATCGACCAATCTTTTCAGGCCTGTGTTGAAGAGGGCAATAGCACTGTTGATCTCTTCATTGCACCTGCTGCCATTACCGTTGTACCGCGCAAGCTCATAGGGGATGCATCCTATTTGTCCAACCGTAGTCACAATCACTTTTCGTGCCCCCAAGTTGTATAATTCCTGGATATATATATAAAAGTTGTGTAAAATATATCCAAGTAAATATAGATATAGTAATTATGGAAGATTAGTCTAATTATATACTGTTAATTGTTTGGCATAATCCTGTACGAGAGAAGCAGCATAAGCCTTTGGGGTGTATTGAGAACTAGTTGAATAATAATCAGTCATGAAATAATTGTTGAGATAATCATTGCTTCCCAATCCCGAGTACAATATGCACTTGCTGAGGTAGGTTGACAGAGCATTAGCATCTCCTCTAAAGTATCTCCTTAACTGCTGCACAGTCCTGGCAAAGCTGTCGACCTGCTGGTTCATTGACGTGTGATCCCCCTGTAACATTAATATTGGGATACGTAGATTCTTGTTTTTATTACTGATCACAGGCATATATATATATAAAGGTTTAGTTCCATAAGTGCACGTTAATGAGGAAAATATATATCCAGAAAACAGCATTATTATATATACCAAATTGTCTCCAGTTTCATCTCGAATCCCAGAAGCTCCTGATGCATAATTTGCTCCCTGAAGTAATGCTCGGCCACGAACCCTGGCATAGGGCGGAATGTAGTTTGGAAAGCCTAATAGTTGAGCTGAAAATAATGACAGCAACTCAATAGTCAGTTAAAGATTAATGCATATTTACACCGTAATGCAGGGGTTTAGCGAACATGTTAAAAGAAATTACTAAATTAGTAGCTATATATATCAAGTAATGTTTTCTTTTTTCTGTTTCAGCTTGAAAATTTACATATATCTATATGTATATGTAGCATGCATGCACCTAAAATATCGACAAAAGTACGGCCATTGGTGAAACGTCCAGTGGCGCCTTGAGGAAAATCTATGCCATAAGGCATATAATTTGCCCTGGCAAGAGTGAGTATCCCATTATTGTTGCCATTGTCAACTAAAGAATCTCCAAATATAAAAAGGCATGGGACTTGGCGCGTTTGATTAACAGGCTGTGAATAAGCCTTACTTGCTGTTAAACACATAAAAGTAATTAAAACAGCCCACAACACAAACACAAATTTGCTGGACTTCGAAGACATTGTAAATAAAAAAAAACTAACATGCAGTCAATAGATAGCTATAGCCCAAAACCCTGCAGTTATATTTCTGTAGTATTGGTTGGTATGTGCAGGGGGGGTTTTATAGTGTGTTTGTTGGTGCTTTATGTGATGAAATTCAAAGAAAACAGGTACCTTAGCAAGAGAGAATCCGTGAGAACAAAAGGTAGCTACTAATAGTATTGTCTTTTTAGCTGGCCGCTGTGCTTCTAAAATGATTTTTAGAGTGAGCGAACAGAATTTATGATGATCGAAGAAAACAGCGGTGACAACCAGCTGATGTCTCGTGAGAGAGAGAGAGAGAGAGATTCAATTCAGGGCTGCTCATTAATCATAAAAGAATAAAAAGTGCACGGAAATGCATTCGCTTAATTTATAACCAAGTTACTTTTGCATGAAAAAACTGTGCTAGCTGGGCTTGCTGCAGAAACAGGAGGAGGAGGAGGAGGAGGAGGAGTTGATCACTTCAATTTTTTCTTTTTCCCAGCCCGAAAAGGTGGAGTCCTACCTTTCATATCCATCCATCTATCATTATTCCTTGCAAATATAAAATTTTGAACTTAGACTTGGTGTACTTGTGACAATGATTACTTGAATTACTTCATTCAATTGTGTGAGTGAATTAGTCATTTCTAAAATTATTAATAAGTTTCCAATTGACTTTTTAGGATTAATTTTGATAAATAATGTTCTCTATAGTTTATCATTCATCACCGGAAAGAATGAAACTACTCTTAGAGAAAAATTATAACCAAATAACAATAACTTAATAATCCTAAGATATATATATATATATATATAAGCATGTTGGAGATTGTGATAATCAGAAATATATTAATCATAATATGGTTATTCTGATAATCTGATCTATTACGTTGTGCCTCCACTTTACGGGTAGAAACAAATGGACGTTTGAATTATTCAATTACTACAGCCAACTGGTATTTGGCGAATGCACAAAACATTGTGCTGCATTGCAGATTTTCGAACTCAAAGTAAAATCTACGATCTAAATTCTAATTGAGACGTACATCGCACATGCTTGGCGTGCTCTGCTCTAGCTCTACAAAATAAGTGAACAAACTAAAGAACCGTAATTTGGGCCTTTCCGCATTTGTTTGTAGGGCTTAATTAAGTGTAGATTCATGCATGCTTAATTCGGCCTTGTCAGAGCCTCCCAACTCCCAAGTGGAGATATTAATAGATTAAGAGCAGCCCACCGTGAGATCTAAGAGCTGGAGCCTGGAGGTACAAATTGAATAGGATTAAATTAGTATTACATAATTTGCGACTGGCTAGTGAAGCAATATAACTACCTTATGGGTGCTACTACATTGTTTTTTTGGCGATAATACGGTAATGATTCCATTAGCTTAAATTGACAGCAAGAGCACAACAAAATATATCATTCCTATTCATCCCATCTAAATGAATACTAGGAGCACTTCTAGCAAGATAATGGGCACACCCATTACCTTATGGGTACTGTTACATATTGAAATTAATTAATATTATATAATTTGGGTTATTGAAATGTGTTGCTGCCATTATGACTGTCTTATATATCCTACAACGAATTGAATTGAATTACATAATTTGGTGAGCTATCTTATACATCCTCTCACAAATTTAATTGAATTAAATGTAAATATAATTTGGTTATTGAAATTTATTGGGAGCGATAAACCTACCTTATATGTCCTATAACAGATTGAATCGAAATAAATTGAATATTATGCAATTTGGTCAGCGAAATCCTACAACCACCTTGCGTGTGCTATTACATATTGAACTGAGATTTTATATAATTTGGTAAGTGAAATATATTATGGAGTACCTTTTACATCTTATTATAAATTGAATTGAATTAAATGTTATATAAATTGGTAAGTATAGTGAGTTTTTTGGTGCCATTATGACTATATATCTGATTACAAATTGAATTGAATTAAATTAAATTTTATACAATTTGATAATGAAATTTATTGCTAATATTATTATTATCTCATTGGTCCGATTACATATTGAATTGAATTACACATAATTAGGTAACTAAAATTCATTACTGGCGATTTTTTAACTTATATAATATGATTTGAGAGCCTATAAAAAGTTGTCTCAACTCAACCATATGCAAACGCAATTCATTCATCATCTTCTATCAATACATTTAAAGTTAAGCAAAGTATACATCAAAATGATGAAGCAGCTTTCCATGATCATCGTGCTGTGTGCAGCGCTTGTGCTGGCCCTTTTCACTCCATCTCTGGGTAATCTCCATGTGATGATGCATGGATTCGTCGCCCACGTTGTAATTAGGACAAAACCCCCTGCTCAATCTGGACGACATGTATCGAATGGTCAACTGGGCGTAGGAGGGACAATACCTCGAGGGGAGACTACCATGTGGCGACGGATCCATGCATCATCACCATGCTACTTTATTCTTAATTTTTCTTTGAAAATTGTTCATGTTAATTTTTATTTCTTAATTAATCCCATCTAATTTGTTTATGTTTTTTGTTGTTTTGGTTTACTACTTTTGTTAGGGCAACAACCCAAGTATTGCCCGGCAGCCCCCATTCCAAGGCAAGGTAATTGTGGTTCCAGTGGACAACAAGACTGTTTCTTTTTGGTTCTGGGGAAATATCCAGCAAGTGTGAGGCCCACAAACATCAAGTGTGTGGATGTTGGGCCCAACAAAAGCAAATGTACTGCTGATATTCTTTGTTGAAAATTAATATTATAAGTTTTTAACACACATAAGAGAAGAGTCTGTGAAATTGATTGTATTTCCAATAGACTCTACTTTTGGTGTGTTAACCATCTTTGTTCAAGATCATGAATAAAACTCGCATTTCCTTATATACCATCTGTCTTCTACCTATTTTAAATATTGATTGTAGTCCAACTTCATTTCATTTGTGTGTACTTGCTGTTTTTCAAGGAACTTCCTGGGATGCCATGCGCCTACTTGCTGTCCCGAGTGCGAATATTATATATAAAAAAGCCATTTAAATAATAATATTACGTCAAGAAGATATCAGGACACCAATTTTCTTTTCTTTTCTTTTCTCTTTTCCAAATTCAAAAAAAAAAAAAATTGATTTCATCTCTAACTCATAAGTTAAGCATTACAAGGATTTTATCCACTAGATGGGATAATTGTTTTTTAAAAAAAAAGAGAAGAAATGAAAATAAACATAGTTGAGTATCGTGAAAAGTGACAAAATAATTAAACGTTAATAAAAGCAGTTGCTTCCTTTAGTAATGAGAAGTATATAAATACAAATATATCATGTTTCGTCTGCAAGCAAATTAATAATAGAGGAAATCTTTCTTACAAAAAATTAAAGGTTCAAAAAGTGGAGTTAAAGACCAAAGATATTAAATAAATAAATTGAGAAAGTGACAAAAATTTAAAACTGTGCAAACGCCTGGCCAGCACCATAAACATTTCTTCAGTTTTTCTGTGTTCAGTTCTGCCGAACCATAGATCTTCTAACATTTTCACTTTGATCATAAATTCAACGAGTGAATTTAAGAACTGCAACAACTGTATGAGTGAATGATACACAAAACCAAAGGGCAAAAGCCCCTCTCAAATTCCCCTTAACTGGCAATAAGCATCCAATGTTCAAGTCAAGCAGAAAAATTGAGCGAAACAACTTAAAGCTATTATTCATCAATGAAGAATCTTCATGGACAGAAAGGTCTACCTAAACGAGTCCTATGACTCGGGATTGTAAAATGCCTTATTCTGCCTTGTTGTTCTCTCAAGTACCCTTCACATAGAAATGATTTTGAGAATTTATCCTCCACCACCCTATCCACATCATGCACGAATACATCACTCTCTCCATTTTCCCTGTTTCTTGCCATCAAACCAGCAGTGTATATCGCACTCATCCTTCCTGGTGCCCCATCGAAATATCCAGTTGGTGCGTCCACCATAATCAAATCCCACTCTATATCATACACTTCATTTGGCAAGCCCTTTAACGCAAGTTGGCATTTCGAGAATCTTGGATCACTCACAACTTTGCATTCTTCTTGCATGCCGATTTCATGGAGTTCATTAGCTTGTGTCACCTTAGTGTCGTACACAACATGGTATGATTCTAAGGATGGAATTTGCCTTTGGATTTGCTCAATCCAAGACTTGTCTTCTTCGAGGAAAACTGTGCGGCCACCATGGTTGAGTGCTGTCCACATTAGGCTGTCACGGCCCAATCCGAAAACTAAGAAGTTGCAAGGTGACTTCTTTTCAAGTACTTTAAGGGATACAGAGATCTCTTTGAGTGTTTGTTGTGGGGTGATGTTTAAGGTCGCATAGTGAACTAAGGCGTGTGCTAAAGAAGGCGAGATTTTGGTGCATGTTGGTGTCAGATTAGGAAGATCAGTTGGACAATCTGTTTGCTTTGATTCTTCATGAGAATCTGATGAGTTTCGAGGGTGGATTGCTGAATTCAGTGAAGAATTCTGCTGGGAATATGAGAAACTAGATCTGAGTATCAAGAAGAGAAGGAAGAGAAAGAAAAAGCAAATCAAGATGATCTTAAGATTGATGAAGTTTTGTGGTTTAACTCTCATGTTTCTTCTTTTCTTGTGTGAAAGAGACTGGAAATTTTCTTCAGTGAGATTGTGATGATATGATTCACAAGAATCCTTTCTGGTGTGATCTCTGCTGCTCCAATATCAAAGATTATCAAAGGGAAGAACTTGTCAGTTCTCAGTCCATTTTCCCTTAAAATTGAAGCAAAGAGTTGAGGGGTTGATGGGACAAAAGAACTAATTATGTTTCTGGTCGTGCAAGATAGATAATTTCCTACCTGTCTGGTAATCATGTTTTTTATTTAAAAGTTAAAGTAGGTGGGATATTAGGTGACTTTGAGGTTGCTGTATCCAATCAATAAAGCGTGACTTGAAGGGTATCTTACGTGCTTTGTGCTGTTGAAAGTTTCAATCACAGTTAAATTAGAGTATTAGGTGGTACCAAATTCTTTGCTCTACTAGTTTGCAGATTAAACGAGAACAGTATTGCTCCACATTTAAATCCCACGTCATCTTATCATAGTATGTTTTCTTGTTCTTGTCTTTATCTGGTGAATGTCAAAGCGCACTACTTTGATATTTCTTCCTCTGCATGTGTCTGTCTGATCGCTAGTCTGTTGTATTTCTCATGAAGAAATATTGTCTGGAGAATAACGTTACCATTGTACAATTGATGCAAGTAGAAAGCGAATTCAACCAAACCATCTAGTTGCAGCCACGACAGTTACAGAAGAAAAGAAAATTTTTTGATGGTCAGAGGAACATGATAATCACTCACACCGAGAAAACTGTTTTAATAACAGAGTAATAATGCAATCAAAAAGAAAGTGCTTGGTCGTGGAATAGAAAATATGTCAAGAACAAACAATTAAGATAAGTGATCTTTGAATAAGAAGAGAATTCCTTTAATTAATAGGCTTGAGAATAATGAGGGACAACTGCTAAACTTCTCCTATTAGTTTTGAGATTCCACTAGGTAAAAATAGTTTGTATAGACTCACAAATCAAATCAAGATAGGGATGGAATGATGTCTTGAAAGTTGATATCATGGCATTTAGTCTGCAGCTACTGGTTTTTCTACTTTTATTCTGCAGATGAGTTTATACAAACTCATTGATAGCATAACTTGTTTAGATTGGATAAAACACCATTCCTCATTGTGTTTTAGTGTTTTTTTTTTTTAAAGTTCTTAGTTGGTGGATCATTCTGTTCTAGTGTTGCTAATCAGAGCATTAACAAGCATAGGCGCCTTCACCATGTTTAGAAGCGGCAGACTCCACGTCCAGTCTCTGCCACTAGCTTCTGAACCATGCACAGCTATCTTGATGAAAGAAAAAAATATTAACAAGCAGCTAACGGATAACAATAAAACCTTTAGCATAAGAAAAGCGAAGTCGTTACATAGTTCCATGTCTTGTAGGTATGATAAAACAAAATGGAAGAATAAAAGCTGGTGAATAGTGGCACAGAGCATTCTTGGAAGTTGAAAATATTCCTCCCGCACATGTAAATGAAAATTCAGAAAACTAAAAAGTTCATCAAACGTGCATAATTGTTTTGTTAATAGCACATAACCTAGTACGATGTACCACAAACAAAAATTTCATGGATACATAAATGCTCGGAAATACAACGATGATCATTACTTGTGTATTTTAACTAGCGAATAATGTAAATGAAGTGAAACAATAGTCAACCTTCCATGACCTTAACCAATGAACTTCACAAGGAAACAAAAGCAATTCCAAATTTCCAACCCCTTGGATTGCTACAAAAAACAACATTGAATTTCAAAATTGCACAATCTAATTAAAAATTTTCACCCAATTGAGCATGTCAAGCATGCTTTTTCACAGCAGCATATTACTGTAACTAACTCAGTGAGTTTAAAATATGAGTACAAACTGGGATTGCAAGAAGAAAATCTCCCAATTCAAAAAATTATTTAAACAAGAAAGACAGAAAGAAACAACCCTTGGAGCTGTGTCAATGGCTGGAGTGCGGGGGTTATCAAAATGTATGTTAAAACTTGCAATAGAGTACAGTTACACATGCTAGCCGTAATCCTTGAAAATTGATTGGGTATAAGAACAGGCATACATCTCTAGTTAACCGAACATATCTGTTACATTCGGTGATAATGAAATAAGACACTCCTAATGGAGTAGAGAAATGTTCAACAAAAAGTATTTGCCAATACACAAAAACTCAGCAACCGCAACACAATTGACAAAATGACGACATTAATCATAATATTTATCTACAAACCTAATCTAATTCTACAGAGCTACTATAACAAGATTTGAGCTCAATGAGAGCTGCTCAATTAATTGCTTAAAAATAAGCCCAACAGGAATTGCAAGAATCAATTGTCAAAATTATCCATCCATTCTAAAATCTATAACCAGACCCAGATGATGGAGGAGCAGGTGGTAATCGGTTAGGCGTGCGTCGGCTGCCAGAATTTGCCCCAGAGCTTACATCACCATTTTGAGCAGGGTCACTATACCGCCGACTGTGACCATTGGACCTAGAATCCCTGTAAGAATCAGCAGGACCATTGGCCGCAGCATCAAATGCAGATCTCCAGTCATCACCTGAGGATGGACCAGCAGCAGTTGGACTACTCTCTGCTAAAATTAATAACCAAAACATGAGTTTCATCAGAAATGCCAAAAGCCAATTTGAAAGCAGACCTACTATCATCCCAAATTTAGGAGAAAGACCAACTAGGAATTGCTATAAGTTCATACACAATTTACTACAACTAAGTGCACAAAGAAAGAGATTTTATGTTTGTAACTCTTCCTGATGCCACTAACAGCCATTGTTCAACCATCTGTTCTCGTCACTTTTAGTGCTTTAGCCAATTTATCATCCAGTCATGTTAAAGAGACTTTATAGTTTATACAATCCATAAGGTACACTGATGGCCTTTCCATAGAAAGGCTTTTCAGCATGGAATGGTGTTCTTCAATTTATGTTTGATTACACACAGGGTGTGAAGCTAGAATAGGAAGGTTTTCCCATTCTTTTGGCAGGGCCCAAGTGAAACAATTAGAAAGGGATATATGTATTTGTCTTCAACATTATGCCCCTAAATTCACTCATAAGGTGAACAACTAAAACATTAAAAAATTAATATACACACATATATTAATCAAGGATTAGAAGTGATGGCTTACATCTTACCATGGTTTTACTCTACCACTAAGTTAAAAAGGTTCATTGAGATAATAACTCATACATATCTACATAAATAAACATATACATGCATATATATTGCATTTACTAATAACTGATAGTAGGTTACATACTCCACACTATAGGTTTTAAATATTCATATAAACACTTTTTTATGTAGTATAGAACACGTAATCAATATAATATAAAGCAAAAATATACTTGATATAAATTTATACAAATTACACACACATACACAAGCATACAGAACATACATTTATATTAATATAATAAAACAAAATATACACCATTATAAAATCATAAACAAGTTATGCATACATCAACAATAATAGATTTTATCATGTTAAAAGTATAAAATATGGCATGTGAAAATGTCACAATGAAAAGGGGGTAAGAAAATGTTCTGTCAATTTTATTTCCACTTAAGAAAACTCCTTCCCATTTGGTTTGGTCAAACCATATCCAAGTTAGAAAAATTGAGAATGGCTGTTGCCCTGCACAAACAGGCCACAAGGGTGTTTATGTCCTTTCATCTTCATATGATTGTGTTGGACTCTTATAGGCATCCGTGCAATATTAGCACACGAATATCATACTAGAAAATAGTTGCTATATGACTAAAGTGTATTGTTCCAGATTAAGTTTGTCACTACCCTAGTGACCAAATCACCAGAAAGTATTTCTCTAAGTTTCATGTTTTTACCCTAACTATTGGATGAGACCAATCAATTTTGACTATAAGGAAAGAGGGTCAAAAGTTGCAACATATGATAATTTCTTCTCACAAGAAATTAGAGATAAGATCACCTGTTCCAACACCATTGGAGAAGCTGGAGGCTGCAGCCGCCCTATTGTCATGAATGCTTAATAGCCTAGTAAGCTTAGAAAGAAGAGAGGACTGTTTCTGGTAACGTTCTCTCCTGTGCTTCACATTCTGGTCCTCTTGGAGTAGCTCTTCTATTCTTGCCGTGCTTTGGGCACTATGATTTCAAATTAAATAAAGTGATTGCGAATATTCAAAGAAACAAGAATAAAGAAAATACGACGGACATTTAATGTTTTGTTTAGAAGCAGATGAATGTTCCAGTAGGTATCACCAAAATAGCTTAACAAATCAGGATCCTTTGGGTGTTCCACTATGTTTTTCAATTGTACTTCTCTCAGTCGGTGAAGAGCACCAATTGTAAAGTATCATTGGACAATGCGAGGCATGAACACAAAACTCACCTGATAGAACTGTACAACTTATTAAGCATGTCTTCTTTCGCCTTCTCTACTTGGCAAAGAACAACTGCCTGGAATCAAATACGTCACACGTGAAAAGGTGAATGGATGAAGTCAAAAGTTGACTTTCTATTAAACCTGACCTTTGGGACATTGGCGGCAAGACTGTTAAGAACAGCTTCAACATAACCACGCACTTCCTGAGCCATCCATCGAAGCTCTTCCTCCGGATCTGCAGGTCTTCTGACCATGGTATCCTAGATGGGGCAACCATAAAACCCATGTAGGCAGTTCTTTATTAAAACATGCAAAGAGTGTCAAGCAAACCAAAAGTATATTGCATGATACTTGAAAAAGGAACCTGCCACATGATATAGAAGACACAAGGAAAAACAATGTTTGATACATGTAACTTGAAAAATAAAGAATTCCAAGCATGCGAAGCTTCATAAATTGAACATATCCCCAACACTCAAAAATTCATGGCAATCAAAAGAAATATAACTTATTACAGTAACATATATGCATCACGAATTTGGAAGGCATGGAAGTTCATCACTTACAAGAGAGCCATCAGACAGACTTTGCCTCATTGGAGGACCAGATTCACCCTTCACTTGACCTCCTTTAGAACTGATTACATTTCTTAATTTGTTCAACCACTCAGTCTTATCTGCCATACTCTCAGCCTTCAAGACAACAGCACTATGGGCTGCAGACATCAGAAAAGTTCTAGTTAGTTCTTATCTGTAATAAATTTGAAAAATAAGCTTTACAAGAGACAGAAGAAAAAATTCATATGAGTACCTTTGAGCACAGTCTTATATTGGACCCTGCTAGTTAACTTGAAAACAAGACTGGGTGTTTTCCCCGCATCTGGACCATTTGCCTTTTTATCTTTAGAACTCTTTGAAGGAGCTTCTTCATCCTCCGAAACTTCTTCCAGATTACATTCCTGATAATCTCAACCAGAGATTAAAAAATTGCTTAATGGGCCTATCAAATCATGCAATTAAATTTCACCAGATAAGGATGTTTGGTCATTAAGGCAAAAATGTTGCATCCTAAAATACCAACAAGCATCAGAACAATAGAACACATAACAAAGAGGTTCAACAACTCTATACGACAGCCAAAAAAATAACAAAAACAAAGCAGGTCTTTTTCTACAACTTTTTCCTTATTGTGAAAATGTGTTAATCTTATTGTTAGAAGAAGTGAATAAATTACTAAACTAGATGCATCCTCATCTGCATGATTTCAAGCCTACTTTATCCTCTAGATAAAAAAAGTATGATTCAAGAGTAGAGACAACAAAAAGTGGAAACTCAAATGGCATATCCTCTAATTGTGTTTTTTGCTAGTCCTTAAGTAAAGGGTCACTTGGAATCCATTCAAAGTTGAGGGCTAATACCTCAGCTTCTCTCTTAACCTGTGTGATTTCTGCTTGACCCCAGATCAACTCCTACATATATGCAATGCAAGATCTAAGAGCAACATTTGGCAGATATTCAATAAGACATTATTTCATATGCGTTTACGCCCAGCCAGACTATTTTTTACAGCTCTTACTTCTTCAGTGTGCCTACTTTCCCATATCAATGTCACAGAACTGAAGTTGCCATTGTCATCTCTAAATTCCTTCCAGCTTCGTCACTGATTCCATCTGAAACATAAAACCTCACTGTCCAAAATTCCAAATCCTGGTTTCTCAAGAATTGCAACAGCATTTTTCTCAGTCAATCACTTGCATGTCTAGCTCTATTACCGAATAACAAATGATAATACAGTCAGATTCCTATAGACATTAGTTTGCATGTCTAGCTCTATTACCGAATAACAAATGATAATACAGTCAGATTCCTATAGACATTAGTTACATAGATTTAAACAGTTCACTTATGTATCAATAAACCTTAAATAATACATTAGAAGGCTCATTCATTTACATTATATGGCCAGTAAGTACCTCCAAAGTGATGACACCACGAAAATGTCGCTCTTCTTGTTTCTTGGTGTATCCAAGCTGCAGAACAGGTCCATCAAAATGAATGAATCAGCAAGGGACAATAAGTTAAGCTATGGCATAAAAGAAATCTGTAGATAATAAATAATAGCTCATTTTTTGTTATCAAACATGAGCAGTTCTTATTATCATGTTCTTTTACTAGCATCACCATTAAACATTCTTCAATCAGCTACAGAAAAGAACCATGAGTAACTTTCAAAATTAGAATATAGAGTAACAAAAACAGCAAAAGAATAAATATCCAATTTGCGTATTAGCAATAGTCCCCACTATAAGTTCCGATTAAAAGAGAGAAAGGGAAGCACCATTAGTCATTTATCTTATTGAAGAAACACGTAAAAATTTGTCTTGTTCCTATGACTCACAAAGTTCGAGCTACTCACTTTTCCTGTTTTTTCATTTAAAACAAACCATCTTCTACTCCACCCGTTAGTTTTGGCACTTTTCTTCAACAAAAAACCTGCAGAACTAAGGGAGGTTAATCTCCAAATAATGCAACAATATAAATTTATAAGAAGATAGAATAATCAAATATTCCTTATAAACCATCCGTCAGGCAACATAGAAAACATTAACGCCCTTAACAAGGCAAAAATTTTAAAACAGGCTAAAACATTTTTATGGAAACCGCATACATCAAAGAGCAAGAGAAATAAGGAGATCTTTCATTAGACAATTCTAAATAGAATCCTCATGCATGACACGAACAGCTGGCGTGCAATAATGCAATAGAAACAAATTAGCAGCTTTCTTTTATGCGAGTCTGAGAAACTTACTTTCTTTTTCCTTTCTTCCCCCCTCTCCCACAAACAAAATCCTAGACCTCCTCCACTTTGTCTTGAGGGAGGCAAGGGAAACTACTATGCTAATGATTGCAGTTAAAATGACCAGATATGTACCAACTGTTCTGCAGTACTGTTGCTGTATTTTTTACAAGAAGTCGGGAGGATGAACCATCCAACACAAACTTTAATAACAGCCCACACAAAATTAGATGAAAGGTTTAGAGTTAGACAAAACAAAGAACCTGTAGTATAAGAAAATAACAAAATAGAAACATCAGCAACTTTCATGGATTATATACTACCAATCTCAATCCGACACCCAATAAATCCCATATCAATTAACAGGAGGGGCTTTTTATTTAATTAAACTAGATCTGCTATATGAAAGATATGACAAAGTGCATAAAAATTACAACTGAGTAAGCTGTTTGCATAGACCTGCTGTTATTTCCCCTTCTGGACCTGCAATCTTCAAGGCCGGTCCTTCTTGCACATCTTTTTCTTTATCCTGTTGATTGGATTTGTTATCCTTCATTGATTTTAAGCTCCCGCCACTCTGCTGCCCTCCAGTTTGCGGACTAGTTGCCTGAATGTAGCACTCAAGACACTTAGAGGACAACATAATTCTTAACAAAATGAAACAGCCGCCGAATTTTTTTACAAATGAAATTATGCCATAATAAGATGTGATCATCCAAGAGAACCATGTGATTTCACTAACAGAAAAAAGTAAAACAATTCGAAAACATTATGTACCCTATTCAGTATGGATTGCTCAGCGTCATGTGCCTTCTTGGAAGATCGACCTTTCAGCTCCTCTTCACGTCGTTGCCTATCCATCCTAAAAGAACCATTGCAACACAATAACCATAAGAAATTCAATATTCATCAAAGAGAAATGGGGAAATCCATGTGAACTCTGTCACATCGAAGAAACATACAGGTAACGTAATAAGATATACTAAATCAAAGTAAATTTGATAATCAATGCACTTTGTCCTGTTTCTCAAAAATTAAAGAAAATCAATAACAAAAGTCAAAAAATTATCCAAAGCTTGAGCATACCGCCTCTGCACCAAACGGATAAAATGTTGGGGAGGAACAAATGCCCGCTCCATGTCGACAAGTGCAACAACCATGTTTTTTGCATCATTTTTGAAGCCTTCAAGAGCAGTTGTGGCAATTGCTACAACCTATATAAATAACAAAGAATATTCTTTGAAGACCAAACGAAATAAAAGATGCATGCATATTGAGTGATTGAATCTCAAGCACCATCATTTTTACCTCTCGCTTAAAAGTAGGATATCTTCCAAGGCCTGGTGTGGCATTTGCAGCAGCTGAGACAATATCAACTAGTACTCGGTGCACCTACTCAAAGATTGCACGGATAGAATAGCTTAGCATACAGAATAAAGTCAGCACGAATAAGCATGGTTCGTGCACTACATGAAAGATGGAAAAATGGAATAGAAACCAAAACATGTGGACCAACAAAGATCAGAAGTACAGAAACACATGCCAGATGTAATTTCCTATGGGAAACCAGAAACACAATTGTAGACCTTTTTTCAACAGATTTGTGGCTACTAAAGCATCAATTTAAAGCAAAAATGATCCCCCCCAAAAAAAAACATCTTGAAGCATATGAACTTCAAAATTAAAAGCAGGGTTGAAAAGAATAAGTAGGCACTTTAATCAACCAGAAACAAAGAACATGTTTTACCTCATCAACACAAAGACGTGAAGGTTCTTTAGCAAGCTCTAAAACACCTTTAATTAAGGACCTCAACCCTTTCTCAGGAGAAATAAGATAAGGTTGATAACCATCTGCTTCAAGCACAATCTGGTATAATTTAAATTCATCAACACAAACGCACAAGAAGCATTAACACATAAGAAATTATTGGTGCTACAATGGTAGAGAACACATACCCTCTTTACATTATTTATGTCAAAGTGTCTATCGAGAGGTAGCTGCTTGATTCTATTGGGGAAATTGCCTTCAAAACTAGCAACAACTTTCCATCCACTACCCTGGAAAAAATAGTAATCCAAAATTTTAACATAATACTAACAGAATAATTGTCATGCATGCTATAAAACTGTACCAAAACAACAAAAATACATAACGACTACATCATAAAGAAATAAATTAATTCACACAGCATTGTGACAATATTGGTGACAATGTCGATGAGAACGGCAATTGAAAAAGGTAAGCAAATGAAAGGTGCATGAGCACCATAAGAGACCAATACATTAGCACATGCAGGTAAAGAAAATTGCTTCAACTAGCCAAAATTCTCTTTCCTGCCTAAAAAATGTAAGCATCACATACAAAAAGATGTACGGCTAGAAAAGCTCTCAAAGAAGCAGGATCCTTAACATATGGCTCAATTATTTAAAGTTTAATCCATCTAAGAGTGCACAACATTCAAAGATTGGAGTTGACAAACTTTTAGTTACCTTTTGCCTTTTAAGTTACTAAAAACAGTACTTCCAATTTTATGTGCAACAAAAATATAGCTTAAGTCCCAACTCACCTCTCCCGTTGTGATATGCTGGAGGAACTTGTCCTCAAATTCACGGCAAAGCTCCAAAGCTAAAGCTTTTGTGCCCTCAGCACTGTGAACCATCTGTTCACCAAGTCTGACTAGTTCATCCTGTACAATTTGGGACTTACCCTGAAGCCTGTATGAAATTGAAAAATTAACATAAAAGTTTCATGGGTGTTAAATGCCGAAGCAAGCTGATGAATAAAGCACCAACATACATGTAAGAGGCATCCAACCAGAACTACTATAACATTTTTTACTTCAGACAGAATTAACTTACAGAATGGGAAAACACACAATGCAGCATATTTAAATGACAATTTGACTTTGTTAAAGGAGATAGTGTAATTTCTTCGTGTGGTTGGTGCATATGCATGAGCACTTTGCATAAGGGGTCCATTCTTTCAGTTTGTTAGAAATCTCAAACAAAGTCTCAGAAAGTGGCAAAATGCCACCACAACTAAAACTGGAATGATGACATCAGAAAAGGAGAAGAGAATCAAGGAAAAGAAACAGAAAACAGAAGAAAAGCAAGGTTTCAACTCAAAACAAGTATACTTGAAAAGATAAATATATGAAAATGGTATCCATATCCAGGTTATCGTAAAAAGCAGTAGTCATCATGCCAGCATTGGCAAGGATAAATTGACTTTTGAAACAAGTATAGGTTAATTATGTTGAAAAGGGAAAAAATGATTACCAAAAGTAATACTTTAGTAAGTGGATTACAGTAAAAAACAATCTTGTCAAGATAGATGAGCAGAAATGGAAAACCAAAAGACGGAATGCTTGAAGAGGTAGCATACCCAGAGAGGAGATTTGGAAGCCTAACTTTCATACGACTTTGGATCTGATGAGCCAGGGTTTCTACCAGGGCTAATCTCCCAAGTTTGCTTTGAGGAGCTCCTGTGAGGATAGATTTCAAACTTTCACTCTCCGCTCGCCATGCAGTTTCTAAAGAATTATCAGCACCAACACTCCCTGATTGTGCAGATGCTATAGAGACAGATTGGCCGATCAAAGCAACCCAAGGGATGTCAGATGTACTTCGTGGTCCTTGATTCAATAAAAGAGCCTGCACAGCAGCTAGGACTTTTGGTTCTGAAGATGCTTGATCTATCTTGCTAATAATTCCAACAGTTCTTGTACCTGAAAAAGAAGCCAATATGCATTACTCGCATATAGGTATCTAATCTAACAAGCACACAAATGGCAGAATATCCTCTTTTCTTTTCTTTTTCCTCTTTTCCCTTCTTTTTTGAGGAATTATTAAAATCAAGACAAAATGGACAAAGCAAACCCACATTCCCCATCAAGCTCCTTGGCGATTCTGATAGCTTTTGCTGAGGCCACCTCTTGGGCCTGGGAAGCAGGTATTACAACCAATAATATTGCATCACTATGTTCAGCATATTGACTCTGCAAGGAAGAAATAGATTATCAGGCCAATGAAAATAAGATCTAGAAATCTAATTTCTAATTGGAAATCCTTATATTCCGTCCAGTCAATGTCCAAATGGCACAAGTTCTACACAAAGTTGTGCTGAGAATATGACATTTAACAGCTCAAATTTGTTAATTATCACATTATCTCTAACATGCTTTCATAAATAATCTTTTTAGCATCAATCACCCTGATGAACACTAGTCAAACAAGAATCATAATTATACAAAGTCAGTTAAAACAAGTCCAGAGCATCAGTATGCCAACTAAACTATTAGCAATTGCCCAATAACACTGCTTTCAAGAGCATTATTGAGCAGAAGAGTACAAGATGGGCTATTAGCAAAACATAGAAGTGCAAGACTAAAAGTCTGTTCAGAGTCCACTTACCAATGAATCATCAAGATTCCCCTTATCCACCCCAGGCAAATCTATCAATTTCAATGGTGGAGCTGCATGCCAAGAAGATAAAACAAATTATATGACTCGTATATTGTTCCAATAGCAAAAACTCAAGCATTATTGTGTGCTAACTGCAGAGTTATAATTTGAAATATTGTGAGAAATGCCAGCGGTGAGGTGACAATAAGTTGACAACAGTTTTGTGAGTTTAATATATTCAGAAAATATCCATGTTGAATCAACTCAATGCATCATCAATTCTTTTAAGTATATGTAAAACCAAAAGGCAAATCTATCTTTGATTAAGAATATGCTACGCACTGTCAAACTCCACGAAGCAATAGACAATGACTTGATTCTATATGGCAAACTTACTTAAATTTCCTCTTTTCTCCTTCACATCAACAAAACAATACTTTTATTTGAAATTTCCAAGCATTCTGGGATCAGCACATAAAGGAAAAAGTATAAAAAGGCCTCAGATGCTATTTATCAAACAAGTAATCAGGTTATCTTTTGAAGTAGACACACCTGTACTTGTTCGGAGCTTCAAATATATCTCATCTCGACTCTTGCCTGAAATTTTGCTCAATCTATCCTGTAATGAATGCCGAAGAGCACCTATAATAGACCAAAATGAAAAGAAGCAGATTGAAATTAATCAGACAATCCAGATACAAAAAATTTTCTCATTCACAAATAGAATCCATAACGATGCCTATAGAACTCTACTTTAGGCTTGAAGTTCAGTTATAGGCCTCACTTGCAGAAACTTGTTGAGATTTACTATCAATCTGCAAAATAATGGATTTGCTGCTTAGGGAGCCATCCCTTGTCAAGTCAACAACTATTGGAGCACGTGTGGCACCACCTTCACCAGTTGGCTGTAGAATTAAGGGTTAACTCAAGGAATATGTATGTTTTTTCCCACACAAAAATATTAAGTAACAGAATAATTGAATAAAGAGATGAAAAGCTTCTCAACACTTACCAAAGCAGGATGCCCGATTAGACTATTCAATACTGCAGACTTACCTGCACCCTGATAAATATTTCCCAATTAGAAGTTATTTTTCATTCACAACATTAGGAGGTAAAAAAGAAAAGTCAAAAGATCAAAGCTGGATCTACTTAAGCACAAGACTTTGAGTATGGCAGCCTATCTAGGAATTGCCATCAACTAAAGGACACAATTCACTTTTTTAGCATCACTTCAAGCAGCAGCATATAGTCAAAACTCAAGATCACCAATGAGTGATAAAAAGTTAAGAAGTACACTGAAAATAAAATGTGAAGGTTCTTCAGAATTTGGCAACAGATATTATAAGCTAGTTTTGATCAGGCAACTTAAGCCCTAGAGGACAAGAAAAATTATAGAACACTTGTGAATTACTTGAGAGTACTATTCAAATAATAACAGGAAGCTTCATATAGAGAAGCAAATCAAGAATATTCAACTTGACAGGTTATCTACCAATAACAGGGAATCGATAACACAACTGTTTATCCTCCAAGATAGTGAACTGCAGACTACTAAATCCTTTTGGAAACTAAGGGCCACTAAGCTTGATATGAGGTCATTTCCTTATAAAATACTATATTTTAGAGATGATAATTAACATAAATAACTATTGGGGGCTACATGTTTAGTAGGTTCTATCTTTCTGTTGTAATACCAAAACAGGAAAAGAAAAGAAAAGAAAAGAACACACAAAAAACGATTGTTAAAGGAAAATGGAAAGATAATGCAAAAAGAAGAAGCCATTTCAAATATCATTATGCAAATGATAATCAGTGCCCCTTGAAATACTCAATGCAAGAACTTGACCTAATCAGGTAAGAAACACAATGTTTATCCAATCGCTTTGAGTGTGACTTAGCACGCAAGTAACATCCTGTATGGCAATCAATGGAAGAATCTACAGTCTCGCAGAAAAAGCTGATGAAATTCAAAGATGTATCAAGATTCTTTTTTATACTTATAATAAAAAGTTCAAAATGCTATTTCATTCTTCTGTCCATCAAAAGTTTTCAATTCAAGCTCATTGAACTCAAACTTATTTAATTGCAAAGACAAATTTTTCATTCTAAACAACTACATATTATACCACAATGGAGATCACTGGTCTTCCACCATATGTTTCACTTGCCGTGCCACATTCTGAAACTTAATCTCATTCTTCCTTCCACATAATTGACAAAATTTATGATCTACAACATTATTTCATATAAGCAGAACTAGTACTACATTAAACTCCCAAAACACCACAGGAAAAATATAAATCAACGTGAGATTATAAGAGCAATTTCAATTCAGATAGCAAATAATAGATTCAAACTGTAGGTCCAAAAATCAGCTAGCTACCGAGATCTGGCATAATTCAAGTATTTCATACAATATCAATAAAGTAATTATAACAACAACAACAACAACGCCCTGGTTGATCATACTCACAGTGTTGCCGAGAGCAACAACATTGAGGAAAGTGGACGTGCGTCTGGAGGAAGCAGAAGACGACGTCTCATCCACATCTTCGTCGGCAAGCAGCGCCGAAGCCTGTCGCATCGAATCAGAGAGCTGCGCCAATTCCTCGATTGCCTCCATCAATTCCAACCAATCTCCTCCACTAAATCAAAGTCTCAGATACAAATGAAGCAAGGTATTAATAAAACCAACCGGATCGAAAACCCAATAACCGCAGATCCAATAGAATGGGAGGAGATCGAGTGAAATACGAGCGTGTATTGTAGACTGTATCTATATATGCATGTATATTGTATAGAAATTAGGGCTTCAGGATATTTGAAATTTTGAAGTTTTGAAAATTGGGAGAAAAATGAAAATGATTTAGAGAGAGAAAGTGTTAGTGTTGGTGTTGGATTTTTGAAGCGAAATGTACTCTGCGTGTAATAGTTGTAGGCTTGTAGCTAGCTATAAGAAGAAAGAAAGCGTTGTTAATTGCACAATAATTTATCACATTTGCCTCTCTAATTGGTTTTAAAAGGGAGTCAAGACTCAAGAACGTGTGATTTGTGACCGTCATTTTGGAAAAACTTGAGAACTTTTCCATGGGGACGGCACACCTGACTGATACGCTGTGAGCCTAGTCATTAATTATTGTGATCTGGAAGGTACAACTAACGTTGCATTGGTTACAACATGCGTTTTAATTTGAAAGATCATTAATCATCAAATCAAAATGATTATTAGTAAATGTGAGATTTACTCGACACTATAAAAACAAATAGAATTTGATACTATCAATTTGAAGTTTTAACTTATACATCTTCTTTAATCCTTCTAAAGAAATACTTACAATTCTTTAATTTAAGGTGATTTAAGCATGTGACACATCATAAAATATATATTTATATATATATATATATATATAAAAGAACAGGGAAACTTGACAAGAGCAGTATTAACAAACATATGATTGCAATTTCATCAGTTTTTATTAAAAACGTTGTACATATTCTTTTACTCTGTTAATTGTAGAGAAGGCAATAATTGGAGATATGTTTCTTCAAATGATAAAGGTTGATCGAGCCAATAGTAAAGTACGAAATACAATTTTTACATGAGCTTTTCGCTATTGTTCAGTATATGAGTCAATACTTCTTTTTTGCTGTGTTCTTCGTAGTTGCTATTCTCAATTCAATGGGCCACTTCATACATTTGGGATTTTGGTAAATTTCATTTTATGATGGCTTTGGCTTGCTTTTAAATTTTTTGACCTCATAAATCAAACACAAGAATTGGGTTGGATGTTACTTTGCATTGGCAGGACCATTGGGTTTTTCTGTACTGTCGGGTTTAAAAAAGTTAAAAAGAAAAACTGATATTTCGTCCTTGTTTCTTTTCAGTTTTCAGCCAACAATACTAATGGAAACTCTTGGTTCCATGTTCCCACAAAGAAACAACTGGCAATATAAAAAAGTCTCTCCGAACTTCGCCATCATTCCCCCAGAGTGTGTCACAGTGGGCACATACCTCCTCTTATCATCCTCCCGTCACAATGTTCAGCATAACTCCATCTCCTTCTTCCCTTCCTTCCCCTTCTAACAGCTGTTAAACTACATACACTCTGGAAGCAGAAAAAAAGAGGTAACGGTGGAATTCTTTTTCTTTTTCGCTTTTAATTTGTTTGGATCATGGATCTTTGATTTATACGTGCAAAAAATAATGGCTTTCTACTTCGGAATTCGTTTCCGGAGAAACCCATTTGCTGGGATTGGAGAAATAATTCGATGGCTTTGGAGTTTGGGGTTTCAAGGAAGGAATCTTTGTCCAGTTGTTGTAGATTTCGATGGAATTTAGTCAGAGTCATGGAAATTCCAATGGTGCTAGTTCAAATTCCTCCTCATCAGGTTATGAGAAAAATTCATTCTTGAATGTTGCCTTTATTTAATTGTTTGGTTATGATGAAAAAACATTTAGTTGACTGTTTTCCAGTAAATGAAAGATAAGCCGTCACTTGTAATTATCTTAATTATTTAGTGCTGTATATCGGTAACAATATTCACGGATCTGCAAACTGGATTGAATCGGTGGACTTAATTAGAGCTGGAAGCAGATGTGCACATCAATTTCTACTTTTTAGGGACTAACTGATAATTAATTATACTTCTACGCTTTCAATGTGTTTAATACCATCTGGTGATAAAGTATAATAGGGTGTTGTGAAAGCATAGTTGATGCCACTGTCTCCCAAGTCCCAACATGCAATTCAACATTTGATTCTATTAAAAGGACAGAGAAGGAAAATTCAGGATGGACCCATCTAAGTTTATATATATTTAGTTATAACATTATCAAACTTAATGAACTAATGAAACATTTTCGGAGGTTGTCCTAATCTTAAAGATTAATTGTGTTGTTAGATTTTGTGAGATGGTGCTTTATCATGCTATGACATGGAGCCACTAACAATAGTTGTCTCTATGGTAGTAAGCCTTAGAGATGATTTCCCATTTAGCTTTTCCCTAAGCAATTAGGAGAATGGGGGCTATACAGCATAGGGATTATGCGGGAAAGCCGGCTTTCTATGTCCCCTTATTTTCCAGCAGTGTATCTGTTGAAGAAAAGTCAACAAGTTCTCCAAATTTTAACACAATTTGCAGACTGGAAAGACGACATCCATTTTAACAACATCATATTTTACCATTTAATGGATGAGTATCCTACAACATTAGGGTGAATCACTGTACTAGAATGAGAATACCCATTCTTCAAATTTCTCCTCAGTGGCTCAATTGAGAAGCCACTTCCATTTTCCTCATGTGATTTGTACCTGTCAATGGTACCCCTTTTTTATTGTCCATGTTTCATCGAAACTTTTTTCATAACTATGATGGCAAAATAAATGAGATAAAAGGAAAAGAATGAAAAACATCTGCAGAAAATTTTAAGAAACTTGAATTTTCTTTTGCAGATAACTTTTGGATTCTTCAAAGCATTGTGATTTTTCAATTAGGTACTAAAAAATTGTATCTTCTTAAAATTAGTCATATTTATATCGATACAACTATTGAGAATTAATATAATACTTTAAAAACAATGTCTTCAATTATTATAAATATAACTCAAGAAAAGTATCTAAAGATATACAATTTTCAAAAATAGGTCTCTCGTTTATTAAAATTCTCTCATAAGCTTATAAAGCTTTTTAAAGGTTCGTGAAGGAAATCTTCGAAATTGCTATTCGCATATTTCAACTTGTTTTATTATATCTTAAAAATGAATTGCTATTTCAACCCGATAAGAAACTCATAGTAAGGAAAATAATCATTTTAAGAAAAGAGTGCTTACGCCTCAAGCCATATAATTTAATCTCCTTATTTATAATCAGTTTATAAATTTCCTACAATTGGTGTGTGTCATACTCTTTAAGAGGATAGAATCTAAAAGTGCAATTAAATCACAAATGATGCTAGATACACTCTTATCTCAAGTTTTTGCTCTCTACTTTTTATCTGTGGAAAGCATTCATAGCACTATATGAGTTTCATATATATATATATATATATATATGGAAATGATGATTCAATTATCAGGCTAAAATAACTTTTGTTCCTTGATTCCATTTCTATATTATCTAATGAATTAGTTTGAAGCCATGGAAATGGCTCCATGTTGTTGGTAAATGAGTAGATTAAGTTAAATATAGATTGAGTTCAAAATGAATTTATTCATTTTTCATTCATTTTCTTCTACTTCAAAAGCATAATATAGAAATTCAACAAAAAAGAACATTATTTTTTTGGCTCTAAAACAATTGAATATCTATTTAAAGAAAAGAAAAAATAAAGAGGAAAATATTGTGCATTTAAAAAATTAATATAGTGATGTGGAAAACAGAAAGTAGAATCCAAAAGTGAAACTATGAGAAATTAAGTTGACTAAGTAACAAACTAGATCAGTACTTAGTTAACTAATTAAGTAACTAACTAGATCAAAAAAAGAAAGAAAAAAAAAAGAGAAGTTAACTAAGGAAGTAACCAACTAGATTGGTACTTAAAATTTTGTCTAGCTCTTGCTACTCTTCTGGGGCTAGACCATTTTGAACCCATCTATAATTCAAAATTCAGCCCACAAGAATTGAACCACATTACATCATTGTTCACACCTAAACCAACCCAAACCAAAGCCACTTAAAGTATTTCAAATCAAACCCAAATTAAATTTAATTGAGTTGGGTTGGAATTATAATGTGAAACTCATTTTTCTACACCTTACTTTGAACTAAATGCCACCCCCATTAATAGTGCTACATGTCACAGGCTTGTCACTTACAAGCTACAATGCGGTACTTAGCCCCTTGTTCAGTCCTTGCGACACTAGCTAAGTCAGTCTTACCCTTTATTATTCAAGTATTGTGTGTGCTAAGTAAGTTAACCAAGCGCTAAGAACAAAAAAGAGTTGAGAAAAACTCAAAGTGGCTTCTATTACTTAGTTTCTACTTCTTTACTTGGTTTACACTTTTCCTGGTTCTACTTGGTTCTTTACAAATGAACTCCTAACCTATTTATACTACTTTCCTTCCAAATAGACGATGGAGATTATTTCAATCCAACGATCTAAATTACAATTCCATAATTTTTCCTACTCTAGAAATTTTCAAAATATACTCTAGAACATTCGACACAAGTTCTACAAAGTTCTTACAAGTATGTACAAAGTTCCAAAGCTTTCTTTGTTGAAACTTGAAAAGATCTTATCCTAACTTTGAATGTAATAGTAAAGTAATTTGATGAAACTGACAACAAGATTTAACATGGTTTAATGATGTACTTAATCCACCCGACAAAGATATGAATTTTATTACTTTCAAATCAAAATGCCAAGTATAATTTAAGTCCCACAAATCTCACAAGAACATCCAACACCCTTATTCTAAACTCCGTTCTGAGTTTGCAAATGTTAATCAAATTCAAGCAATGCTCAAATTTGATTTCTGGAATAATTTTAGTCAACATGTTTGCCGGATTACCATAATCCCAACTTTGTCAACTAAAATAACACCTTGAGACACCATATCCCGAACAAAGTGATACCTCATATCAATATACTTTATTCTCTCATAAAAAGCTTGATTCTTTGACAAGTGTATAAAACTCTGACTATTACAAAATATTGGAGTAATATTAGAATCCATACCCAATATCCTTAATAAGCCCCTTTAGCCAAATGCCTTTCTTTACGCTTTCAGCCAAAGCCATGTAATTAGCTTATGTTATAGACAATGCAATTGATGACTTGCCTTCCAGCTAACCCTGTAATTCAAAACACAAAACACATACCCAATCATGGACCTTCTGGTGTCTAAATCTCCAGCATAATCCATATCCACATAGCCAATAATTCTAGCAGTAGAATTCAATTAACTATACTTCAAACATCTATCTACAGAGCCTCTCAAATACCTCATGATCCATTTCACAGCCTGCCAATGAGTCTTTCTTGGCTTGTATATATACTTATTCACAATACTAACTACAAGCGAAATATCTGGCCTAGTGCACACCATGGCGTACATCAAGCTACCCACTTCATGAGCATATGACATATTAGACATGTGCTCCACCTCTTCCTCAATTCTAGGTGATAGATTTAATGAGAGCCTGAAATAAGCTACAAGTAGTGTACTAATTGGCTTGGACTTATCCATGCCAAAACGCTCAAGTACTTTATTAATGTAATTTTGTTGAGACAAGTTCAACAATCCTACATGTTTTTCTCAGATGATCCCTATGCCCAATATTATCTTTGCACTGCTCAAATTCTTTATCACAAATTCTTCACTTAATTAAGCTTTTAACATATTGATCTCAAATATGTTTCTAGAGGCAATCAACATATCAACATACAACATCAAATATATGATAAGGTTAGCACTATATTTTTTATGATATACACAACAATCAAAATTATTTTTAGTGTATCTTATCTTAGTAATAAATACCTCAAACTTTTTATACAATTGCCTGAGAGACTTCTTCAAGCTATATAGGACCTTTTCAAAAGACATGCTTGATTTTGTTTCCTAAAAACAACGAATCCCTCTGGCCTGCTGTAGATTTGTTCCCCCAACTCATTATGCAGAAATGTTATTTTTACATCCATCTGGTCAAGCTTCATATCAAATAGAGCCAACATGGCAAGTAAAACATGAATGGAAGTATATTTTACAAATGGGGAGAACACCTTATGAAAGTCAACTCCTTCTTTTTGAGTAAAACCCTTAGCAACCAATCGTGCATTATATCTAGCATCCTCAACCCTGAGAATCCCTTCTTTCTTTTTGTAGATCCATTTGCAACCTACAATCTTCTGCCCTTTAAGTACATCAATCAGCTCCCATGTGCTATTCTTGTGTAGAGACTCCATCTCTTTACTTATAGCTGCTACCCATTTATTAGAATCTGGTTTAGAAAATGGCCTCCTTGTATGTAACTAGATCATTATCCATAAACTCCTTAGTCAAACTCAAAGCATAAGTAACTAAATATGAATATGCAAACCATTATGGTGGTTTGATTTCCACCTCTCTCTATCACGAGCTAAATGATAGTTCTATAGTGAATTATTTTTCTATTGCTGATTAGGCAATAATGTGCTCTCACCAACTTTATTTACCACCTTTTGTTTCCCCTTTGTAACCTGTGAAGTGTCAAGTTTAAACTACACCCTCTTCTTAAAGTCTTGTTAACTACTTTCAGGCTACTCCACCTTCTTCATTATTGCAAACTCATCAAATATCTCATCTCTACTGATAACCATCCTGGATCCCTTGTCATCATTACACCAAAAATGGTAGCCCTTAACTCCATATGCATTTTCTAGGAATATATACTTCCTAGCCCTTAGCTCAAGCTTTCCATCACAAATATGAGCATAAGTTGGGCACCCAAATACTCTTAGATTGGAACAATTAACAAAAAACTTGAACAAAACTACTATTAGTGTCTTATAGTCCAAAGCAGTCGATGGTACCAAATAACAAGCAGTATTGATCACTTCTACCTAAAAGTCTTTGGACAATCTGGCATTAAAGAGCATGTATCTAGCTCATTCCAAGATAGTCCTATTCATTTATTGTGCAACTCTATTATGTCATGGTACAACTGTGCAATGCCTCATAATTCCTTCTTTATTGCAAAATTCCTGAAATTCCTTATTGTAAAACTCTAATCCGTTATTAGTCTTCAAGCACTTGATTTTCTTTCCTGTCTATTTTTCAATCAAAGTTTCCATTGCTTAAAGTTGACAAACACCTCATCTTTATGCTTCAGCATGTACACCCATACTCTCCACGAGAAATCATCAATGAATGTTAGCATGTACCTAGCACCTTTCTTTGAAGGAACCTAACAAGACCTCCAAAGATTTGAGCAAATGTAATCCAAGGTGTCCTTGGTCCTGTGAATTGTAGTGTTGAATCCTTGCCAAGCACACATTGCTGGTAGAAATCCAACTCTCTAGTCTTCTCTCCACAAAGAAAACTCCGTTTGCTCAGTTCTGACATCCTCTTGTCATTCATATAACCAAGTTGCATATGATCTCATAGTATCATTGACTTATGAAGAAACTGCTACAGTACTAAAAAATGTGCATCTCTGCAATATGTAAAGGCCATCCTCTTTTTTCTCTTCATGATAAGCAATGCACCTTTGCAAATTTGCAGAACTCTATCTCGAACTCTGTACTCACAGCCATTCTTATTCGAAGTACCTAACAAAATTAGGTTTTTCTTTAGATCTGAAACATAATACACATCTGTTAAGGTCTTTACTATACCATCATGTATTTTGATACTTAGTAAGCTAATTCCTGCAACCCTACATAAAGCGTCATTTTCCATAAGCACTTTACCACCATTATATTTTTTAGAAGTGGTAAACTAATCTTCACATGGGCACTTGTGGTAGGAATAGCCACTATCTAAAATCCACTCAGAGTTTGGTAAATTTTTGGTGACGTTGAGAACAAGCCCACCATCAGATTCATCCTTAATAATTTTTGTGACATCATCCTATTTTTGATCAAAAATTTCACCTGCATTTTTTACCTTTCCTTGTTTGGACAATTCCGTTTCCAGTGTCCCTTTCCACTGTACCTAAAACACAAGTCGCCATTTCTAGGCTTGGTTTGGGACTTTGATTGGCCTTTACTTCTTCCCCTTTCTCTCAGTCTCCCTTTGCCACCAATCCTTCCCCACTTTCACCATTGTTACTGGCCTAGACATAGTTTCTAAATTCGTTGGAATTCAATTAAGCCTTCACATTCTTTATTGAAATCGTATCTCGCTCATACTGTAAAGTAGTAATCAAGTGCTCAAAAGATTTTGGTAGAGAACATAAGAGAATTAACACTTGATTTTCATATTCAATTTTAAGAATATCTATACTTGCGAGATTTAGAATCACTTTATTGAAATAATCAATATGCCGAGTAATAGATGTACATTTCTTCATCCTCAATGTATATAATTGTTGTTTCAAATACAACTGATTTGTCAAGAATTTCGTCATACAGAGATTCTCCAACTTTGACCATAATTTTGATGGCATACTTTCTATGGCGACCTCTTTCAGTACATTATCTGTCAATAATAACATCAGAATACTAAACGCCTTTGCCATAAACTTATCCTTCTCCTCGTTTGTCAACGTCTCTGGTAAGAAATCTTTACCCTTTAACACTCTTTGTAAACCCTGTTGACACATGAGAGCATAGACATTCATTTTCCACAACCGAAAATCATTATTCTCATTGAACTTCTCTACCTCATTCATGGCTAACATCTAATCAATCCTGGCTCTTGATACCAATTTGTTGAAACTTGAAACGATCTGATCCTAACTTTGAATGTAATAGTACAGTAATTTGATAAAACTGACAACAAGATTTAATAAGATTTAATATGGTTTGGTGATGTGCTTAATTCACCTGATAAATAAATAAATTTTATTGATTCCAAATCAAAGTGCTAAGTACAATTTAAGTCCCATAAATCTCATGAGAATACTCAACACCCTTATTCTAAACTCCGTTCTGAGAGAATATCTCTAAAGTTGTATAGAAATTATTATCTAGAGTTTGTATCTTGTCTGTTCTAATCAACCTAGAAGAAAATAGGGTTTAAATACCCAAAAAAATAGCCAAACGGGCCATGGGCTTGTGCGTTGCACTACGGCACTGGATCGTTGAATGCCCTACGTTGTGGCACTCGATCACCCTAAGCCTACTCCACTTTGTTTCTCATCATTTGTAGCTTAAATTTCAAGGCATAATCAACATTCTTGGACCTTTTTTAACCTCCGTTGTCTTGCTCCCTTGCATGTCTTCGATCGGGGCATAACACATAGCTTGAATATCAAAGAAGAAAGGTCTCATATTTTGAATCCTTTATTACAATTGGTGTATGTTCATTTTATATTCTAATTCGTCATTATATGTCGAGTTTACATAAACCATAATTAATTTTGTATTTAAATATAATATACCTAATATATATTTATTAAGCGATGGTATGTACTTTTTAATTAACATAGAAAATAAAGTATTAATTGCTAAATCGAAAATCTCAATCTATCACAATTTTCATGTAAACTGTATAAAATGTGATAATATATCTTATTCATGTGAATTTTTACTTTCTCTCTCCTTTGGGGGGGGGAGGATAATTTATCATGTGTATGAGTTGAAAGTACTATACATATTGCTAATATTCCTCGAAATCAAAGTGAAAGAATTCTATAAAAAGTCCATCTAGGTTCTTATCGTATTTCTACCAGAAATACAAATTATATAGCATGCATGAAAAATATATTAACACAAAATTTTGTAGTATGTATGTATGTGTATATATATGATTGTTTGTTCTTGAAAGGTTTGTCAACAAAAAGAGATTATACTAAAGGATGGTAGATGTATTATTGATTATAGATATATGCGAGGTCATGATGGTGCATGGCACTGGGGATTCAGTACTTTAACATGAAAATTTTGAGTTGCTTTAGGTATATTTCCAAGATCATTAATTTCAAATTAACGCCAAGACCAGGTGGTGCAATTGATATATACAATTCTGCGTGTTTCTTCACTATAATAAATTTGTTTTATTTATGAGATGAACTTTCTAGCAAGTACTGTTAAGTACAACTACACTTAATTATTCGGTAAATATATAAGAAAAAAAAATCAAAATCCTTAACAATTCATGCTTTCAATTAAAACCAACTATTTAGGGATATATACGATACTTATTCTAAAATCCAACCACAAACATAAACTTAGACATATTGATGCCAAAAAAATAAGTAATCTATAAAGCACCAATTGAAAGAACAAAAATCTCAATAATCTTTGTATTCGTTTCAATCAAAAATTCATGTTATGTGTACATTTTTCACATAAAAGGCTTTTGTACGGCTACAAGTCCCACTAACCAAATTAAAACTACCCACTAAGCTACTAACTATTTACATACATCAAAATTAATAATATGAAGCCACGTGTAGCCCCTATTTCTCTTTTTTCGATTATGTGTTGAACTACTAGAACCAAAGTAAATCAGGGTGTAGCTTGGCTCTTCTTATCAGTGCATTAGGTGACTCGGCTCCCTCTAATTAAGTGCATCTTAGCTCCTGGGTGCATCTTGGCTTGTATTGAGGTTAGCTCGACTTGAGGGAGATTTCAAGCCTTATTGAAATTGTAGCAACCTTCATGGATACCTTTAACTTGGG
>JACGDI010005435.1:638777-653197 GCA_014898725.1 Jacaranda copaia
CCCCTTAATTTTAGTTCAAATAGATTTGAACTATGACAAGTATGAGTTAAAGGTGAATTAGGTTGACCAATAATCCAAACGCAAGAGAAGATGATTCCCACTTTACCAAAATAATTTGCATTACAACTTTGCATAATTTTTTGTGATGTCCGAGTGCAAAGTCGAGACATACTACTTTATGAAACCAAGAAAAAAAATACCATCGAGATGAGATTATGCCTGAGGTGACATCTTGCCATCGTTGCTAATAAATTTTAGAGTTGAGATGATGAGCACTCAAAGTTAGCTTGTAAGAGAATCCACCATTGTTTTGCCTTTTCCAGGGGAATCCATCATTCGTCTACTTTTCCTTAAGTCCACTATCTTATCCAAAACATTAATGTGTCGTCCTATCTTGCGTATCTTAAGGTACACGTGTACGGTGGAGTTTGAAACTAGGAGTTCAAGGATCTTTTGCCTCATCCTATAAATACCCAACTCTTTTCTCTTTCCTCATTTCCTTCCCCATTTCCTTTATTCTTCATTTCTCCTTATTTTATCTTTTTGTTAGCAGTGTTCCACCATCTGAGTAGCTATCATCGTTACGATTCACAAAAGCTCCATTATCACTTCTTTTGCACATCCTTGTTTTGAAAATAAACCTAGGTTCTCTCTAATTCTTCATCTCGCAATTTTACTATTTTATTTTTTTCACAAAAATTTTAAAACCACAACGTCTTTTAAGTTAGTTGGGGGTAGCAATTTAGATGACTCGGTTCTTAGCATTTTTGTAGAAATAATGAGAGAAACTAAGCAAGGCATGGTGAAGGCGGGATTACCTTACTATGAAACCTATTTTTCTAGGATGACTAGGTATAAGAGTCATAAGTTGAGGAAAATAATGGGAATCCCAAATGAGTGCTCCATGGTAATACCAAAGTCTTCAAATCGGCCACACCACCCTCCATCAAGATTTTTGTGTTTTTATGTTGAGCAGATGCGCGGCGGGCTATGTTTCCCTTTGCTCAAGTTGTTTAAGTTAGTTTCATGAGGGTTAGGCATTTCCCTCAATCAGTTTACCCCTAACTCTTTTAGGTTGATGATGGGCTTCATCATCCAGTGCAGATACTTACAAATAGAGCCCACCACTGCTCTTTTCCATTCCCTTTTTCTATCCTAAATCCCTGGATCCTAAGCTATTTTGCCTAACATCTTAGGAAAATGTACACTTTTTGTCTAATTATCCATCTTCTGTAAAGCATTGGAAAGAACATTAGGTATATATAGCCTCACTCGAGCTATGGGGTTTTCCTACAAAGTAGATAAAATAGATGCTTTCTGATGGCTCGATTGAACTAGGAGGTTTCCATCAGGTTGGCAGTTCTTGTTAGACAGAGTAAATAGTTATCAATTACAATTAACCTTTTTGGAAAAAGTAGGCTTTCTTTACCACTTTGCTTTGAGTCTTAAAGCTGAGGAACTTCCAAAACCCTTTGGTATTTACTTTTACCTTCAGATAGGCACAGTATGAGTAATCATGTTTTTGACTCTCATTTATACTCACTCTTTTTTTTTTTTTTGTAGAGAGAATATCCGCTAAGGCATTCTTATTAGTCGCGGCAACTGATCATTCAAGTAGGCAAGAAAACAATCACCCTCCCAAATGGTCCAACGGCACCAGCTCTTCTTGCAGGCCACTTACTGAAGCGCCTGCTAGGAAACATCAACCTCTCCTCTAGAAGCTCCAGCTCCTAAGAAACTAACTCCTTCTCTTGCTAAGCTAGCATCGATTGAGGAAAATATTCTCGAGGAGCCGAGCTCTCTCACCTTATGTTGGAGCTGACCCAATACCTAGCTTATGGCTAGTAGCTCGATTTTGATAGATTCTACTCACTTCTTGGGCAGGGACTTCATGCAGGGAATTTCCACTACATTAGATCGGCAGCTGGCCAATGGTATGGCTTTCAATAGCCTCTGAAACCAATTCATCTTCTATCTTTCAAAGATATGTGATTCTTATGAATTATCTCTGACAATACCTGATTTAATTTGTGCCTTTTCTCTTCTAGACAAGCATCCTGGTAGGTAGTGTTCTGGCTCGGTGGGAAGGAGAACATCAGCAACTAGAGTCGAATAATCAAAAGTTGATGGCCAAGTTGAATAGGCTCCAAGCAGAGATGAGCAAGTTTGTTGACATGAAGCAGTAGCTTTCAGCTTTGCGAGTGAAACATGATGATTTGGCAAATAGCTTTTCAAAGTTTGAGATAAAGGTTTCCGAGCTAATGCCTCAGCAAAATGAGGTACTGGAAAGGGCCAAAGAGGAGGGGCAAGATGCCTTTTTTGAGGTGTTCCAGTATCCTAAGAAAGGGAAGAACATCCTAGAAGCTTACTTGCGATCGCGTCAAGCAAACTTTCTAAAGAATAATGAATTCAAACAAATGTTGGTGAAGAAAGCCTTAAAGTATTGCCATCATGGCATCAACACTAGTGTAAATTAGCTGGAGGCTAAGGGCGTGCTGTGAATGGGCCAGTTAGATGAGAACGTTGACTGTCTATATAGGCTAGAGTCTCTCATATTGAATTTAAAGAGCGAAGAGAATATCGTTAACGAAGAAGCAGGAGATCCAGTCCAACAATCATCAGCAACTAAGCTACTGCCTATGATAGAGATACCAGCTACGGCTGAGGTGTCTATTGCGGCCAAGCCCTCAAGCCAGACTGATACCCAATCTGTGGCATTTCTAGCTGATGTGGTTGCTCCTAATGCTACAATACATCTTCCCAGCTTTCTCTTCCCTTGAGAACAATACTACTATATAGTACTTAGTAGCTAGCTTATTATGACTCATGTTTTTGCTTTAGTATGCTTCAAAAAATTGTTAGGACTTTTTGTAAGGAAAAACTGAATGAATGAAATTTCATGTTATTAAGAGCATGTTGCAATAGGTACTACCTTACTTCTTTAAATTTTGGTGGCACTGTTGATAAGCCACCCTAATTATCAGCTCAGTTAGAAATTAGGCCTCATTGTTGAAAGGCCACCAAACAAGATTAATCTTTTTTTTTGGGAAATTCGTCCTCTTTCTAGCTCATCTGAGCTGATTTTGATTTGGCATTCCCCATCTTTATTTGGACATTCATTCATTGCATTTAGATCAGCTAAGCTGATTTTGATTTGGCATTCGCCATCTTCGTTTGGACATTCATCCATTGTATTTAGATCAGTCAAGCTGATTTTGATTTGGCATTCGTCTCTTTGGACATTCGTCTATTGCATTTAGATTGGCTGAGCTAATTTTGATTTGGCATTCACCATCTTTTTTTAGATATTCGTTGAGCTAATTTTAATTTGGCATTCACCTCTTTGGACATTTATCCATTGCATTTAGATCAGCCAAACTGATTTTGGTTTGGCACTCACCATCTTCATTTGGACATTCGTCCATTGTTTAGCTCATCTGAGATGAATCAACATTAAGGAATGAAAATGACTTTGAACTTTAAAACAACTTATAGGAAATCAAAACTAACTCAAGACTAGATTTTCAACAACAAAAAAAAAAAAAAAAACACCAATGTAAAACAGAACTAGTAATGTAGACTTCAACAAAAGGAAATTACATATAAAAACACCGCAGGTTCTACACATTCCATAAGTGAGCTACTCTTGTGCTTTCCACTGTCTCCAGCTTGTAAGCTCCTCTCTTTAGTACTTTGATAACCTTATAGGGTACTTCCTAATTTGGTTCCAGCTTTCTTACATTCCCTAATGCATCTGCTTTTCTCAATACCCAATCTCCCACCTGAAAACTACGAAGCCTGATCCTCTTGTTGAATGTGGTTTGCATCCTTTGCTTGTATTTGGCCAGCCTGAGATAAGCGTTCTCCTTTTTTTTTCTCAATCATATCCAGAGAAGCTCTAAGAAACTCCTAATTCTTTTCAGGATTATATGACAATACTCGATTCAACTCTATCCATACCTCAGTTGGGATTAATGCGTCTACACCATAAACCATATTGAATGGTGTTTCCCTAGTTGACACGTTAGTTGTAGTCCTATGTGCCCATAACACGCTGGGAAGCTCATCTACCTATCCACCCCTAGCCTAATTCAACCTTTTTTTCAAACTTTTCAATAGATCTTGATTAATAAACCTCTGTTTTCCCGTTGGTTTGTGGATGAACTACGTCACTTAAATGTTGAGTTATTCTCATCTCCTTGCACTAAGCTTAAACTTTAGCTCCTTGAAATTGTCTTCCATTATCCAAGATCAATTCCCTAGGGATGTCATACCAACATACTATGTTCTTCTACAAAAAATTGAGTACTTCATTCTCACTAATTTTAGCCAATGGCTTTACCTCTACATACTTGCTAAAATAGTTCACTATTATCAATAAAAACTTTCTTTTCCCAGCTGCTACAGGAAAAGAACCCACAATATCTATTCCCTCTTTCATGAAAGGGCATGGAGTTCTTATATCGTGCATTGACTTGATTGGCACATGGTCGATTTGGGGATGCCTCTGGCACTTGTTACATTTTTTCACCAACTCCTCTACATTAGCTCGGATGGTAGGCCAATAGTATCTTGCTTGAATCGCCTTGGAGGCTAAGGTTGCCTTTCATAGATGATTCCCACAACACCTTTCATGAATCTCTCTCAGGACGTATTCCCCTTCATGAGGGGACAAACATCATAGCAATGGCTAAGAAAACCCCCTCTTATACAGCAACCCATTTACCATAGTAAATCTTGTCTCTCGTACACACAACTTATGGTCGCCTCCACATAATCTCCCTACAAGTATTGCATAATAGATGTTCTCCAATCCTGACCCTCTTCCATAGCAAGAACTTCAGCTTTAAGACTTTCTTTGTCTAGCTACTGGATAGTTATCCTTTTGGTGTTGCATTCAATCAAGGAGCTAGCTATTTTAGCCAAGCAATCAATCTTTTTGTTTTCCTCAAAAGGGATCTGGGCTACTTGAAATTTGGCCAACTGCTGTCTCAATTTATCCACCAACTGCAAATATTTGTTCATCCTCATTTCTTTGGCTTCATAATGTCCCTCAATCTACTTCACTACCAATTGTGAATTAGTGAATACTTGGACATGTCTAGCTCTACTTTGTATGGCCATCCTAGTTCCTCATATTATGGCCTCATACTTTACCTTATTATTTGAGGCTTTGAAATGAAATTTTACTGCAAACTCTATCTCTTCCCTTTTTAGATCAATAACCACAATTCCAACTCCATTTCCACTATATCCTGATGACCCATCAACATATACCAGCCACATGCTTTCATTCCCTGCCATGGGTGCGTCAGCTACAAAATTCACCAAGGCTTGCGCTTTGATGGCATTCTTAGAGTCATAGTTTATATCATATTCTCCCAACTCCATAGCCCACTTGACCAATCTTTCTGCCCCATCAGCCTTTCGAAGAGTCTACTTTAAAGGGTAGTACTGCGCACAACTATAAGATGAGATAAAAAATAGGGCTTTAACCTTTTTGTCGTGACTATTAAAGCTAATGCCATATTTTCAATTTCTAGGTATCTCAGCTCGACAGTATGCAAAATCTTACTAACATAGTAGATTGGCTTCTGACTGGCTCCATCCTTCTTCATGAGCACCAATCTCACTACTTGTTCGGCCACAACTAAGTACAAATAGAGCATCTCTCTTGGAGCGGGCTTTGTCAGTAAGGGAAACTCAGCTAGGTAGGATTTCAACTCTTCAAAAGCACACTGTGTTGCTTTCCCTCACCCAAATTGTTTTGCCTTTCATAATATCCCAAAAAAAGGCAGACTTCTATAAGCTAAGTGGGATATAAACCTGCTCAAAGTGGCTATCCTTTTTGCTAACCTTTGGATCTTATTCACGGTTCTGAGAGGGCTAATCTCCAAGATAACTCAAATTTTTTTGGGTTAGCCTTAATTCCCCTTTTTATCACCAAATAGCCCAGGAACTTACCTCCCTCAACCTCGAATGCGCACTTCTCTAAGTTGAGCTTCATCCCATATTTACACATAGTTTTGAAAGTCTCTTTCAAATCTCCTACATGATTAGCTTGGCTCACAATCTTTATTGGTATATCATCTATATCACGTCTGTAGTCTTGAGATCAAAAGGCATGACTAGATAATAGTAAGTTCTTTAGGATATAATGAAACTCACCCGATTGCAATCCTCTGTGCTGAGGGGAATTTGATGATATCTCTGTGAGGATCCATCATGCTGGGGAGCTCACACCCAGAAGTGGAATCCACAACAAATCGATCTTAGGCAGAGGATAGAAATTCTTCAGACAAGCTTTGTTCAAGTCCCTGAAGTCTATGTGCATTTTTCACTCGTGCATATGCTTTGGTACCAATATTACATTGGAGATCTACTCTGGGAAGTAGATTTCCATAATATGCTTGGCATCTAGAAGCTTTTCCATCTCCTGCTGAATGATCTGATCTTTCTCAGCACCAAAATGCCTCTTTTTTTGTTTAATTGGTCTAATAGCTGAGTCAACATTGAGCTTGTGCTCAACTATTCTTGGGTCTATTCTTGTAAGGTCCTTGACAGAAAAGGTAAAAATATCTACATATTCTCTCAATATGGTAATTAGTTCTTCCTTCAAGTCTGTTTCCAAGTGGGAACCTATCTGTGTGATCTTACTGGGATCTCCTAGAACCAATTCTATAAATAAAAGCTCTTTCTCTTATTTAATTTTTTGTTGCCTTTCTGAGATTAGAGGTATACCCAAACCATTTTGCCTCTGCTTGCGGACGACTTCATCATCCTTATGACATCCCTTTCTCATTACATCAATGTAACATTTCCTGAATGTATACTGGTCTTTTACCACTTTCCCTATCATTAGCCCCACCACATACTTGAGCTTCATATAGTACAGGAAAGCTACTGCTTGGAAGACCTACAGCATAGGCATGCCAAAAATCATGTTATATGTGGAAGGAGCATCAACTACCAAGAAATTTACCATACATGTCTTTCGGTACATTTTTGTCCCCAAAGAAATGGGGAAGGAAATTCGTTCCCTAGGTCTAACTGCCTCTCTTGAAAATTTAAACAACAATGTCTCTACTAGTTCCAACATGGTGTTTTTCAGATCCATTTGCTAGAAAACATCATAAAAGAGGATATCAACTGAGTTGTCGCCATTAATGAAAATAAGGGCCACTTTCAAGTTTGCTATCATATCTGTAATAACCAAAACATCCTAGTAAGGTATATACAAAGTTTTTCAGGTCATCTAGTTCAAATTGAATAACTGAAATGTCATTAATGCCGAAGATGGATGCTACTTCCATATTTTTATACGCTACAGCCTGGGTCTTAGCCCTCCTAGCTTGATGGGTGTCTACCTTAGCTAGGTCTCCTAAAATCATATGGATCACCCCTTTGACTATCCCATTTTTAGTATTCTTTTCCCCATTAAGCTATCATGGTTTTTGCTGCCCCTCCAACATAGCTTGTGCCGGTTGCCTGTACTTATTCCTAGTTTTAGCCATATCTATAAATTCATTCAACTGCTTATCTCGCACCAACTATTCCAACTCTTTTTGGAGATGATCACATTCTTCGGTCATGTACTTATACTTGTTGTGAAAACAACAAAAGTTGTCTAACTTGGGACATCTTGGAGGGTTTTTATTAGAGTGCGGCCATCGCAGCAGGTTGAGATGTTTAATGGCCTTCATGACTTATTCCCTCGACAACTGTAAAAGGGTGTAGTAGTTAAACTTAAGCCCATCGTTGGTGGAAGCTTCACCTACCATACAAGTGTAGCTTTGAGTCTCTTTTCCTGCTTAGGTTTTTTGTTGATAGAATCTTCTCTTCTCTCTTAACTCCTTCTCTTTCACCTCACAATCCTTCTCTTCATGAATGTACTTCTCTGCCCACCGAAGGAGTTCATCATAGCTTTTCACAGGGGTTTCCTACTCAGAGACTAGAAGAAAGGGCCAGGTCATAGTCCTTAAGCAAAGGCATTGCTCAACAATTCTAGAATGACTGGCGGGACCTCAAAGGCAGTTGTGGTGAACCGCCTAACAAAACTCCTTAGGCTTTTAGCCTCTTCTCCCTGAAAAGTGAGCAAGCTCTATGCACTCTTTCAATATTGCTTGTTATTGGTGAATTGATATAGAAACTTTTGGGTGAATTCATCAAACGTGTGAATAGACCGGGGTAGCAATTATCCAAACCACCTCTAAGTGGCTCCTCCAAATGTGGTAAGGAAAGTTATACACTTCACTTCGTCTGAGAATTGATACAGCGGAGATAAATTCTCAAACTCGCACAGATGATTAGTAGGGTCAGCAGTGCCTATGTACCTAGGAATATTGAAAGACTTGTGATTATTTAGGAATGGATCATGTAATATGGCTTCAATGAATGGTAAGGCCTTTACCTCTTCTTCTGTCTTCCCTTCCATCTTCTTTCTCATCTCTCCCAACTCCTTTCTTATCTCTTCTATCTCTACAACCAAGTCTGACTGGGGCTTTTGTTTCTTATCTAAACCATGTCCCATCGATACCTGACTTTTCGCCATTGCTTTTGCATCTCCTGCTAAATGGGTGTGGATCCCCATATCTGTCTCTTTAGGCATACCATAAATGCCCCCTACTTTTCCTGGCTCATCTAGTACTCCTCCTACTGGTGCTACAGTTGCCTCTTAACCTTGCACAATCAATCTTGGAGTATTGGAAAAAGGTGGTCCAGTCATCACTATATCCTGCGCGACTGCTTCTGAAACAAGGGTTGCTTGGGACTTTATGTTGGGGTTCTGCCCATAAGCATATGTGCTACTGGCGTGACCATTGCCCTTGCTAAAGGTGCAGAGTTAACCAATCCTGGGGCGAGAAGAAGAGGCACTGGACCATGAGGGGATGGAATATTAGGTCCTATTCCCGGCAAGTAAAGAGTGACCACAGGGCCCGGCAACATCAGCTGTGGAATTGCATACATAGCTCTAGTATATTGAGTGGAGGCGATGATGTTGAATGTTAACCATAAGAAGTAATCCAATTGCTCTATGGTAATTTGCCCCACCATCGAAGGTCCTAGGGGATTTCCTTCCTCTACAACCACCGTCGTCGTTGTGGCTGTAGGGGGCGGGGCTACGGCGGCCATGGATGCCTACTTACTCTGCGACATCATCCTTGTATATGTCTCCCCATTGTCTCCTGAATTGCTCATTCTCATGTCTTGACTCTTAATCTTTTCCCATAGATGGCGCCAATTGATGCCAAAGAAATAAGTGGTCTATAAAGCACCAATTGAAAGAACAAAAATCTCAATAATCTTTGTATTCTTTTCAATCAAAAATTCATGTTATGTGTACATTTTTCATACAAAAAAGCTTTTGTATGGCTACAAGTCCTAATTAGATTAAAACTATCCACTAAGCCACTAACTATTTGCATACATTAAAATTAATAATATGAAGTCACGTGTAGCCCTTATTCCTCCTTTTTGGTTGTGCGTTGAACTACTAGAATTGAAGTGAATCAGGGTGTAGCTCGGCCCTTCCTGTGAATTTAGCTTGACTCTTCTTCTGAGTGCATGAAGCAACTCAGCTCCCTCTTGGGTTTAGCTTGGCCTCCCATTAAGTGCATCTCAGCTCCTGGGTGTATCTCAGCTCGCATTGAGGTTAGCTCGACCCAAAAGAGATTTTAGGCCCTATTAAAATTGTGGCAACCTTCATGAATATCTTTAACTTGCGCTAGCAGTACATCCATATCACATACCATTCGAATTACAAGCCAATTTTAGTTGTTTTGCGCATTAGTTAGCCTTATGTGGACTTTGGTGCACAATTAGTGGATAAACTAAAATTTCAATTTTATTCGTAACAAACCATGTATAGTTATATGTTTAACACAATGATTTGTCGGTAAGAAACAGGAATATCAATTTACGCGATAAATATACCAAAGCATCAATTAGTAAAAGGTTGCTCAATTATAAGTCATGAGACAATGGTCTGATAATGACATCCTTGACATGAGAAAACCGCGTCTTCAACAGTAACAGCCTACCAACTTCCTCCATTTTCCTCTTCTTTTTTGCATTTTAAATTTTGATGAAAAAAAGTTTGAAAAATAACATAGCAACTTACATTAATTATTTGATATTATTTCCTTAAAATCTGAAGCATCGGATTCTTAAATTCAATTCTTTGATCTAAGGGGATTTCATAGAAAATAATAATTAGCAGATTAAAGCATAACTCTAATGAAAGTCACACATCTCTTAAGTCCGGTTATTGGCCTGAATCGTATTCATGTTGGATCCCACTTCATTAAAAAGATGCAAATAAAATAGGAATTGATATACTTTTAATTAATGATGTTTTTATTGATGCGTGTTTTTTTTTAAAAAAGAATTTTTCAAGTATTTCCAATTTACCTTATATATAAACACCAAAACAAATTATTTTATCCGATGTGTTCTAATTTCCCAATAATGAACACGCTCAAGAACAATACTAAAAAATGTTGTTTTCAAGTGTAAAAAATGGACTTGGCCTAATTCAACTTTAAAAGCTAACGCTAGCTCAAGAGATAAGAATTATCCGAAATCATATATATAGACTACAACTTATTTATTTCATTAATGTGGAATACTAACACACACTACGCATGCCCAAAAATGAATATTTAGAGTGTAAATAACATAAAATGGGTGGCTAACTACACTGGGTAACCTAACATTGGAAATGGTGGCTCTGATACTATGTTAAAAAATAAATTTTGAGTCTAACTAAATCCTAAAAGTTAATTCAAGAGGTAAGAATTGCCCAAAATTATATATAAAGACCATAATTTATTTATTTTATCAATGTGGAACACTAACGTCAAGCATAAAAATTAAAAGGAAAAAGAAAATTACAATGGCTTTGTTTGGTTACATTCTCCCAGAACAAAACATGTACATTCTTTTTCTCCCAAAATGGGTTCTTAAATGGCCAAATTGTTCTTGCGATTTAATTGACGAATGATTAAAAATTTCATATTATTTACATCACAATAATTATCAATCACATATATATATATATATTTATATATCATAATATTTTATTACTATATCATAATTAAAAATACTACTAAAATCTATTTAACTCTCAAAATTTAATAAAAAGACATTGATTTAACTGTTATAGTAGAATTAGTTTCCTTTGAAAATATAAATAAACATACCAAATTTTTCTAAAATAATTTTTTTATTATTCTCAAATTATAAACAAACATACATTACATTTTTCAATACGAATTTTATATTTTCTAACTTTACTCTCAAAATTTATTTTCTCAAAATATATAATAAAAATTATATAATTTATAAACAAATATTATCAATGTAATTCAATCGCAAAAGTCTTTCATAATCCTGCAAAGTGCAAACATATCCCCCGATCACTTTCACCGTCGCTTTTCAAAATAATACAAAAATTGTTATCTACTTTGGACGTGTTGCACCCCAAAGCCCCATGCCGCATGCTGGTTGCCCCGGCCCCACGCCCAACCCCCGGACAATGGAAAATTGTACGGATGCGATGCTGTCCCCGAGTCAGTCAACCGGCGGCAGGTGCCGGTGTTCAAAGAGGAAAAAATGAAAAAGAAAAAACAAGAAAAAAGAAACAAATCTTCTTGTTTTCACACTACTAATGAGTAAGTACTTATGGGTCAATAAAAATAGCTTTAATCTGATCGGTGTATATATACATGAAATGAAAATTTAAAAAATAAAATTATGTATGTATATATATGTATATTCTTTTATTTTTCCAGTAAATGAGAGAGTCGGTTATGCCACATAAAAATGTATATAATCCTTAAAAAAGTTAAATTTTATTTTTATAACCATATAAAAGAATAGAAATAATATCTGTAAACAGAATGAATAGTGAGAGTGATTGCAGTTAGAGATACAAATAAAAAAATAAAAAATGATAGGAAAAAAAAGGTACTAAAGATTAAAGAAAAGGGGCAATGGGAGACAGAGAGATGGAGATGGATTTATGGTAAGATCCAGCTGTTACAGATGGCACAAGTTTGATAGGGTCTTCCCAATTTTTGGATTTAATATATAGCCATGTCGCATTTCATCAATGTGATCATCATGACATTATTATTGATGAGTGATGGGAAAAAAGTCATTACGTACGTATTACATGTACCACAAATTAAATTAAGTTAATATACCTTAATCTATATATACTTTGTTATTTAATCACCGTGCTTTAACATCTTTTGTAATTAATATATATATATATATATATTTCCGAAAATCATTCAAAACTCTATTCGATCTGTCTATTGTCTGCTTAATTATATGGCTATTGAATTGATGAGTATAAACATGCATGACATATATATATATATATATATATGTGAGGGTCTAAAACTGAATATATAATTTTTATACTAAAACTGAAACAGTGAAAATAATTAAAAATTCAGCGGGCACGCATAAATTAATGGATAATTGTTTGGTTATAAAATATATATCATGATAAAAATTGATATATAACGAACCCTAATTATATTAGTGGGATGATCATTATCCTATTAATTAATTGAAGTAACCAGATATTATAAGTAATATAATGTTTTATGAAAAACATGTAAAAATTTCAAACCTTTTGGTCAACATGGGGAAACCCGCCCAGTCAAACCGAATGTTCCTTTACTTCAACTACCAATAAATATTTAACTTAAGTTGTATGGACAATATTAATTCACGTGTCATGTGAATATACGATTACTTTCCTTAACAGCATTTTTACGGTAAACATTAATTAATTAATTAAGAAAACTACTTTAATGTTCATTTAACATGGCATATTCAAACATAAGCATGACATGGATGTTGATGAAATTCTCTTGATTTCAAGATTCATCATCAAATCAAGGACAAGTGGCAAGTAATAGTTATGAAATATGCTTGTGTGAATAATTACATGAATGCCCTCTCATTCTGTAATACAACTTCAATCCACTTCCATGCAACTACGTGGAAGCTCCCTTCAATATCCGACAACAGCATTTTGCCCATGCTATATAGTATATACCTACCTAGCTAGCTTTTAATTTGATTACTCTCTCCACTCACTGAATGCTGATCACTGCAGATATTCACACACACTCCACCAAGGCCCAAGCTAGCTAGCTTGCTCTACACACACACACACACATATATATATTTGCGTATATAAATACAAGCCATTCCATCCCTCTTTCTGCTTGAATTGAATTACACACGCAAGTAATAATTAAATTAATTCATAAACTACTGATCAGAAGAAGAAATGAAAGAAGAAGCCGCAGCTGGTTGCAATATTAATCAATGTGGCGCACCACAATATATAGGAACTAGGAGGCGCAAATGGGGAAAATGGGTGTCCGAAATCCGCGAGCCGGGTAAGAAAACCCGGATTTGGTTAGGAAGCTATGAGGAGGCAGAAATGGCAGCTGCAGCCTACGACGTGGCAGCATTGCGTCTGAAAGGTCCGACCGCACGCCTCAACTTCCCTGAACTGGTAGACACTCTTCCCAAGCCGGTGAGCAATAAAGCCGAGGACATTCAGCTGGCGGCTCAGGAGGCAGCCATGCAGCTACGGATGATGAGGAGGGGTCTGCAGAGACAGCAGGATCAGGTAATTAATGGTGGCGCTGGTGGCTCCAGAGCGCTAGCTGGCATGGCGCCAGTAAGAGTAGGGCTGTCGCCGAGCCAAATTCAAGCTATAAATGAGGCACCACTTGACTCACCCAAAATGTGGATGGAATCACTAGCAGGTACTGCATCATTCGTAGGAGAACCTCTCGTTTATTGTGAAGGAACTGATCAGATGGAAGAATGTGATATTGAGATGGAAGAGTGCGATGGAATGGAATGTTATCATTATTCCATTTGGGATTAAAATGTATATATATGTGTGTGTGGATACAATAAATTCTATCCCATATATATATATATATATCTGCATTCATATAACTACGGTAAAATACAAATACATAATCATCACTGTAGAGTAGCATAAAGTCTCGCCAATACATATGTGTGTGTGTGTGTGTTTCGGTTCTGAAATATGTTTTTTTTTAGCACAAATTGAGAACCGATCTTGTTTGATTAGGAACAGGTTAATTGAAGACTATAAACCTGTACTGCAGTGCCAGAAGGAAGCAAGTTGTTATGTGATTTATATTCAATTCTGGAGTTCTTAACTGTGTCTATTTGAATATTCATTTCAAGCCTAATATAGAGTTATGATAAGCTTCGATCCTCTGCTTCCCGATTTTTAGATGATGGATGATTTTGATTAATCTGATATGTGATTTTATAATATATATTTGTATGTATCCCCTGTACTTGATCATTTTTGCATTTCATGACTAGAAAATCAGCACACGCACACG
>JACGDI010005435.1:658194-697833 GCA_014898725.1 Jacaranda copaia
AAAACTCAACATAATGAGTAGCATCATTTTAATTGAAAATAATTAATAATATTTGTAAACATATAATGACACATAAAGACTCCCCCATATGCTCATCATTATCATGTAAGCAATTAAAAATCAATCAGCAATAAATGAGAAGGCTCCACTCCTTTTCCCAACATCCCATCCTTCTTCCTACTTCCACCAAAACATTTCTAATGTATTGTACTAACAAAATATTTAAAAATCAAAATAAGGTATGCAAACTTACTTCTAAATGCTCCACAAAATTCAATATTCACAGAAGGTATCCATCACAATCGAAATAACCTACATCATTAGGCACATGTTATAAGTGCACATATTTATTCATAAATCATAATTTCTTAAACTAAATTAAAATTTAAAAATAAAATATAATTCAATATATAGTACTGTAAATTTAACTTAATCCAAAATTCGAATAAAATTTTTAATTCAAATAAAAACATAACTCTAACAAATATAACAATATTTAATACAAATATAAAATTTAACTCAAATTTTAATTAATATATATCATTATTTATGTTAAATCAGATTTATTACTAATAAATAAATCACTATTTGAGTTTAACTAACACATAAATCAATTTTTAACTAATTTAGATAATTAACTAAAATATAATGGAGATAACTAAAACATAATCAAATTTTAACTAAAATATAATCACATTTTAACATAATTGTGAGAATTACCTTAATTAATAGAGATAGAGCAAAATATAAATTCTTTAAACCTAAAACATTAAACAAACAACAACCATTAGCATTTTTAAAAATTAAAACTAATTTTTTTAAAAAATAAAAAAGGTAAAAAAAATAATATTCTAGATCTGGTCGGCTGCCAGCACTTGACGGCTAGCTGGCATCAGCGCTTGCCTGCTGGCCATTTTAACATATTAAAAACCAAAAAATAAAGAAAAAGGGGAAGAAGAAGAAAACCTCTTTGCTTTCAATGTGTGTTTGGGTGGGGAAATAGGGAAGGTAGAGCTTTTATTTGCCCACCTAATAATTGTGACGGACTTAAATTATTTTTATTTTTTTTTCATTTTTCTAATTTTGAATATGTCGCAAAACTGTGACTTTTGTGATGGAAAAACCCGTCACAAAATTTCTAGAATAATTAAAAAATTTTGTGACGGATTCTAGTAAAAAGGCATTCCTAAAATGAAGTTCACAAAAAATAAAATATGTGATGCATGCATGAAAGGCCAACAAGAAAAAAAATCTTTTCAGCTAATAAATAATATTGCATCCTCAAAACCATTGGAACTTTTGCATCTTGATCTGCTTGAACCCATGAAAACACAATCTCTTGGAGGAAACAAATATGTTTTCGTCATTGTGGACGATTTTTCTCACTATACATGGGTAAGGTTTCTTTTACATAAAAATGAAGCTTTGCATCATTTCATTACTCTCTCTAAGAACATGCAAAATGAAAAAGGGCACATGATTAAAACAATCAAGAGTGATCATAGCATGGAGTTTGATGATCATAACTTTGCTACTTTTTGTAATTATCTTGGTTATACTCACTACTTTTCTACTCCAAGAACATCCCAACATAACAGGGATAGTTGAAAGAAAAAAATAGAGTTTTACAGGAAATGGCTCGAACAATGTTGAATGAATATGATCATCCTAAGCATCTCTAGGTTAAGGTAGCAAACATAGCATGCTATGTCATCAATAGATTCTTCTTGAGACCATTTATCAAAAAGACCCCCTACGAACTCTGAAAAGGTAAGATAATAAACATATCTTACTTTCACATATTTGGGTGCAAAGTCACATCTTAAATGATAGAGAACACCTTGCTAAATTTGATCTAAAATCAAATGAAGAAATATTTATTGGTTACACAACAAACAGTAAAGCATATAGAGTTTTTAATGAGAAAATAGGACAATATATGAATCCATGGATGTGGTATTTGATAAAACTGATCCTCTACTGGCCAAGGATTCCTTAAGCATAGAAATGATAGGTTTTGATCAAGTGATAGAAGTACTTCAGCAAGAAAGAGAAAGAGAAAGGAAGTATCTCAAAATTTTATTGAGACGGCGTCAACTTCAAGTGGAACTTCTGATAATAAAACATGAAACAAAATCAGCAACTTCAAACATGCCTCAAGTCATCCAACAAACAACATCATTGGAGATTTAGCAGCATGAATCACAATAAGGTCTAAAATCAAAACAAATGAATCACAACTTTCTGACTTTGTGTTTTTATCCTATGCAGAACCATGCAACATAACTGAGTTACTAAATGATGAATTTTTGCTAAGCATAGTGAAAAAAGAGCTCAATCAGTTTAAGAAAAACTAGGTTTGGAACTTAGTCAAAAGACAAAAAATTTATCCCTTAATTGGAACCAAATGGGTTTTTCGAAATAAATTAAATGAACAAAGTAAAGTTGTTGAAAACAAATCAAGACTTGTTGCAAAAGGGTACTCTCAACAAGAGGGTATTGATTATGGTGAAACCTATGCACCCATTGAAAGAAGAGGTTTTTGTAAAACAACCTCATGGTTTCAAAAACTCAAATTTTCCAAACCATATCTTCAAATTGTCAAAAGCCTTTTATGGCTTAAAACAAGTTCCAAGAGCATGGTATAATCGCTTGAGTTTTTTCTTAATTTCAAAAGATTTTTGCACGGGTAAAATAGATACTGCACTTTTTACAAAACTCTCTAATAGCCATTTACTATTTGTTCAAGTGTATGTGGATGATATAATTTTTGGGGAGTACTAATAAGGATCTTTGTCATGATTTCGCAAAGTGTACGAAAATGGAATTTAATACGAGTCTTATGGGTGAGTTAAACTTCTTCCTTGGACTCCAAATTCAACAAACCACAAAAGGAATTTTTATATCCCAAGAGAAATATACTAACGAACTCTTGTAGAAATTTCAGAGTGAAGGATTGTAAAGAGTCCAATGTTCCCATGGTTGCATCTACAAAGCTAGAACTTGATCTTGAAGGGAAAAGTATAGATGAAACAACATACATGGGTATGATCAGAAGCTTGTTGTATCTAATTTCAAGCCGCCCAGATATACTGTTTGCCACTAGTTTGTGCACCCGTTTCAAGCACAATCGAAAGAGTCATATCTCAAGGCCGTCAAAAGAATTCTTTGCTACCTCCAAGGAGCCATCATCTATGGAATTTGGTACCCTTGCTCTAAAACTTTCAATTTAGTTGGGTATTTTGACGTTGACTATGCAGGGTGTAAAATTGATTGAAAAAATACTACTGAAACTTGTTAACTACTAAGGTCATGTCTAGTAAGTTGGTGCACAAAGAAACAAAGTGGGGTAGCCATGTCAACAACTGAAGCAGCATATATGGCACTAGTTAATTGTTGCTCACAAGTATTGTGGATGAAACTAACTCTCAGTGAATATGGATTGCAATTCCCTTACATATTAATTTTATGTGACAACACTAGTGCTATTTGCATTACAAAAAATCCACTTTATCACTCGTGCACAAAGCATATAGAAATCAAGCACCATTTTATCAAAGATCATGTTCAAAAGGGTGATGTATGCATAAATTTCATTAAAACAAAAAATCAATTGACTGAAATTTTCACTAAACAACTTCTAGAAAATCGATTATGTTTTCTCAAGAATAACTTAGAAATCATACCATTTCCTTCTTCATTGTGAAATCTGTTTGGTGTGTATACATTTTTTTCTCATATGTTTGGCATGGGTATTTCGTTTGGTATGTGCATTCTTTCTTTCTAAAAATTACAAAAATATCTCCAATAAAAGATACACAAATATACTGTCCAAATTTATAGTTTTTTTAAATTTATTTTTGAGAAGGAAAAATTGCGCAATCAAATCATCTGCCTTCCAGCACAATAATCCACAAAACTTCTCATCTTTTAGCACACGTTTCAATGTGTCATCTTCAAAATCTCTCCTTTCTCTTTCATTAATGTTGAAACCTTTATCTCACTAGCCTTTATTCCCATCATCTCTCATGGCTAACAACCTAAAATCTACTTCATAGAAATTGGTTGATTACACCTCTAATACTAAGGAATTTAGTCTATCTCAACATCCTAACTTGCTCTCCCTTGCTGAAACCTCCAATGTTCGCCATGCATCATCTCCAAGAACACCTTATCCCTAACTACTTCCATCTTCTTCTCTTCTTTTACACTTTTCACCACAAACTGCTCATGCATTTACTGATTCCTCCTTCAACAACAAGGATTTCAAATCCGTGCCTATCTCCATAAAATTCCCAAACTCTTATGCCAAATTTTTTTGACCAATATTATGGCTCAAAAACTCAACCATGGATGATCAATTGATTTCTCTGACATTCCTCCATTTCCTATCCACAATTGGACTGAACAAATAGGTTGGAAATTCATGATGTCAATTGACAAAACTACTTACCCTCTTCTTGTATGCCTATTTTATGCAAACATGGTCATTGTCGAAAGTACTGATCCTCCTGATTCTTCTATTCAATCAAATGTTCGTGGCACCCTTGTTTCTTTTATTGTTGAAAAAATCAATCAATACCTAGGGCTTCCTAAATCTGGTGTGAAATTCTTTGCCTATGGTGAATAGTGACATCTTGACTATTTTGATCTTAATCATGCCAAGAAACTAATTTGGAATGGCAAATCCCCCAAACTAGCTACTGGTGTTGTTATGAAATTATTCCATGTTGACAATTTTTTCTTACACTACTTAATAATGTTAACTATCTTATCTGTATCCTCTACCAGTGGGGGTCATTCAACTGATATGAATAGGTTGTTTGTGTTTCTTCTGTACATGGCTGCTATAGGACAATCTATTAATATAAGGTATATTATCTTGCATAATATGATTTATGCTCTCCATTATTCCTCTAAATACTTACCCCCATTGCATGCTTCTCACTTATCTCTTTCATCCTGAAAATGTCTTTTTTGCATCCCCTTTGGCTGAAGAGCTAAGTGAAAGAAAAATTGCTGACTTACCCAGTCTTAAGAAAATGAAAATCCAAATTGGTGAAGATGGGGTTTGGTTTAAGGGTACTTCCACCTCTGCCACTATTCCCACTACTCCTCAATGTACCTCTCGTTAAATTTGGCAAGAAACTATTCTGCATCTCTGATGATTCTGTCCAAGACATTAACTCTATTGCTTCTGAAGGAGTAATCTCCAAACATAAAAAACAAGTTATTGGATATTCCAACACATGATCTCTTAACTTCAGTTCAGGCCATTGCTTCCTTTGTTGATTGTTTGGACTGCAAGATTTTTGAGCTTGCTACCTCTGTTGAAGATAATTTTCACATATGCAAATGTAAAATCTTTGATCTTCATGATGAAGTTAAGGGCCTTCATTACTCCTTTTGTAAAAGATCCCACAGTCACTGAGCTTTTTGATGATGAGGGGGAGAACATGTTGTTTTGATGATATGTTGTTGCTAATTACTTAAATTTGATGCTTGCACATTCAAAAACTAAACTATTATGTTTTGTCATTATTTTGAATTTTTGCTGTTACTTTGATCTGTTGTTGTTGGTTACTTAAAATCTAATGCTAGCACATTCTAGAATTGTTTTGTTGTGTTCTGTAATTAGTTTGAAATTAGCACATGTGCTAGAATTATTATTATTATTATAACATTTGTTCTATTATGTTTTACAAATTGAAGTTTGGTATTAACCTTTTTGACAGGGGAGAACAATAATATTAACTGCCAAAGGAATTGTGTATTAAGTACTTATCTCTTTAAGTATTTTGATGAGGGAAGAAAACATTCTATGCAATAATCTCTTAAGACAGTGGGAGAACAACAAAAATGGCATCATAAAAAGGTGGGAGATTGTTAGGATTCCCTTTGAAGACCAGTTTTGATTATGCCCTTTTTGCAATTTGATTGAACTTATTATGGCAGGTGCAATGTATGGTAACTAAATGGTGCAGCAAAATCTAGAACTTCTTATGTATAAGTTAATACATTTTGGGCATCTTACTATTGCATCATTCAAGAAGAAGAATGAGCTGATTAGAATTACTTTTGAAGATATTGTACTTAGCTATTTAAGATGCAAGAGAGTATGGTGTAAAAGCAGCGAGTGCTATTCTATGAGAGTAGGATTTTTTTCCTTTGCTCATACTTTTTCTTTCTCAACTCCAGTTTAGCTTGCAGAGTGTTTGTTGCAGTACTGAGAGGTTTTGTGAAGATAGTGTTGCTCTTTGTACTTGCTCTAATCTCATTGATTAATAAAGTGTAAGTTCAAAATCCCAAGTCCTTAGTTTAGGTCGTGGAATATACTTGTCGAACCACTGTAATCATCCTGTCTTTTTTATTTATCTTTTTATTTATTTTTGCTGTTTCTGAAATTTGAGTTATATCTAGAAGTTCCAATTTATATTGTCTGACTCCTTTGAATCTTTGACCCATTTGGGTCCTTATACTCTTCTAGTAACAATCAACATGAGATCAGAGTAATTAATCAAAGTAATGCTAATCTAATAGTAAATTATATAGAAATTTCAATTGGGATGGCCATTAGTCAATTCAAAGGATGTGAGTGTAGTTGGACAGCATGCTCTGTGTGTGACTTTCAAAACATATTTCGATACAACACACAGGAAGCGACGGATTGAAGATCTAGGGCCGCCTCAAGGGAAATGAAGCTGATAAGATCACTCTTTCACTATTTTGTACTGATGACTGGTGAGTAATTAATACAAGGCTGAAAACACAATTACATACTTAAGACGCACCCGCCCCCGCACACGCACATATTTATGATTGGTTTGGTTTTTTTAATCCCCGCAATAATGTAAACTTATGAAATGATAAGTTGGGACATCGCTTTACAGTGGACCGCAAGCATTTTTGGGAAAAATTTAGATTCATGCTTATTTTCTTTAAAAAAGAAAAATATTGAAATCCTTGCGATTTATTACCTAAATCAAAGTCATCGAATTAAACACATTGTACTGTGCTTGTAGTCCAAAATATATCATAGTACAAACAACAAATTAGAAAAGTTGACCAGCTGTGTACGCGTGATTTATGTTTCGAAGTTGGTCGGTTATATTCTTTATAATTATGTTATTAATTAGCCTCATGTTATCTTTTTGAATGCGTACCAGAATAAGATTTTCTCATCTTTTTTGATTAGTGTTTAATTTCAATGGATAAACAACTTAATTTTCCGCACAAGCGGGCTGCTGTGGTCCCTCCCTTATAAATGGCTTAATTTTTAATCCAAATGATCACATTCATAGCAAGCAACTAGGCATGGTGATCATTGGTGAGTGGTGACATATTTAACACAAGATTAGGTGTTGCTTCTTTAGTCGAGGGAAACGATTCAACAAACTTGTCGGGAGCATCTGCAAAGGGGAAAGGGCCAGACTTATAGATGCCTTTATAAATAATTCAATTTTCAATTATTGCGTCTCAACTCATCCGAATCCATCATCGATAGATATGGGCATTCCCTTCATTTAATATTAGACGAGGATAAATAATAGCAATCAACTATGGAGCTATAGCTACAATTATATAACAAATAGAAATGCACACACACACACACACACACACACTTGGTAGTTGATCCGATCAAGAAATACTAGTTCCTATCTCATCATAAACAATTCTGGAATATGTTATGTAAAATAGTGGGGTCCGTGACATCTTGTCCCTGGATTCTTATATTCCTTGTCAACTATCACACCAGAAACGGATTAAAGTCTAACAAGAGGAGGAAGAAAAAGTATTACATAAAGTAGAAAACTTTGACAGATCTGAAAGCGAACCCTTTCTTGCTTCTTAAATTTAATCTTGTCATCTTCCCTTAGGCTCACAGTGTACCTGGTGTTTCTGTTCTATCCCAGGAAGGAAAACTTGTCCTGTATGTATCTCTACACTGATTTATTCCTAATTTGGAAAAACAAAAACGTTCTTGACTCATTGATCATAGTCTCTTTCTCAAGTTTCTTGCCATACACAGGATATAAATATGTGTGTGTGTTTTAGTGATCCAGCTTAGTTTGCAACAACGATGATAAGCTTCTCTTTGATCTAGTTGGTCTAGGTTTGGCCAATAGGAGCTAGCTAGGACATTGACTTTGTATCTCCGTTTTCTACTCTGCTTGCCCTCGGATTTAGTCAGTGATCCATGCTAATACATATCTTATAAATACAATATATGTATTAAAAGACAAGGGAAAATTGTCATCTGTATGCAAGTCTAAGGTTCTATTATTATCTTTATTAACTTTTTCTGTCTTCATTATTTGTTGTTGCTCGGATAGCATGGACAACGGTTTCAGTCCAGGGGAAACGGTTAATTCTTCTAAGGTAAGAGTGTTGAAGCCCTAATTCTTCCCATTATGGTTAGAGATTGATTTTGTTGGTTTTGGCTGCTCTACCATTAATCCTTTTTATTCTCCTTTATTTGCTAAAATTTTACTCTGCCTATCTACTCCTTTCCGTAATAGTAACTTTTTCCCATTTGGCGTCTTACTTAACTTGATCTCATTTGGTGAAGCCTTATCTCTACCACTTGGGATTGCCATAAGGCGAAAAATTCAATTTTACTTGGGGCTATTGCCTTGACCACCAAATTAGGGAGAAGAAAAATTGAATTTTTTTTAAAAAATATATTTGGCTCTAATTTCATGCAACATTTTCGTCATACTTTTTGTCTCCATATTTTAGGTTGATCCTGGAAAGCCTCCTTCATTGACCTGGCAGCGCAAACTTAATTGTTCTACCACTGTCCCGCCAGGGTCGTCTGTGAGACTCCTAGAAATTTTGCAATTGGTAAGTCTACCCTGCAAAATCTTTTGCACATACTGCATGAACGGAAGCCCTTGGCGGCATAATCTTCTATTTGGTTAATTACATGGACTGATGGTATGCGACGAGTGTGATTTTGAGTTTGTATACTTAATAAGTCGGGATTGTTGCTCCCTTGATGTCATAATAAACATCTGTAGTTGATCAAATGGTTACAAGCGAGCATGAAACAACTGAAAGTTTGTAGCAAAATTTGACTATATCTTCATTTCATACAATGTTCTTTGATATACTGTTTCCCACAATTGTTTACCGGTTTAGCAGTATTGGATTTGTTTCTCGCTTACTTTCTCAGTAATGGCTGCTTTATTTACTTTCATAAGCTTCCTCTGGGCTTGAGATTATGGCGGCATATAAAGGAAGAAGCGGACAAGGGAACGGTAACTTTGAGTACTTTGAGTTCTTTAATGTAGTGCTGGTATCTTTGAGAACTTTCAAATAGATGAGTTTCCTCTTCTTCTTCTTCATCCCTTTCTTCTGTCTGTGAAGAACAGCCATCAATAATGGATCCCTATCATAAGCGCCTCGTCACATGTTACCATGGCATTCCTTTAGGTGGTATTGGGTAAGAGCTCATTAATGGCTTACAGAAAAAAAATAACAATCTACTGACATAATTCATTCAATGTATAACTCACGGTTGCTCCTCGAACTTTACACTATCTTATAATCCTTATTTACCTATACCCTTATTCATCTTGTCCAGTAAGTTATTTACCCATACCCTTATTTATCTTGTCCAATAAGAAGTAGAAGAAGACAAAAACAGCATAATGCATCAATAGAAGAAATGAATTTGGATATCTGAATAATATGATTCTAGCAAACTGAATGATGTAACGGTGTTTTAGTGCAGTACACAATAATTTCATTGGTCCTTAATGTTTAAGATTGGATTGTATGAACCATGCATGCTCCATTATAAAATAGCATAATGTGTGTGTATATACACACAAACAATTTTAGCTAATCTGATTTCCTAATTTCCTACAATTTTAGCTAATCTGATTTCCTAATTTCCTTGGCTGACTGACTAATGAAATTGCTTAGCCAAATGGAAACCAGTGCATGCTGAATATATTGATTCAATTCACTCTTGTGAAAAGATAACTTATGAACATATGGGAACATACTTTCCATTTTGAGTTAAACTTGTAAACTATTAGCGCATGTCTAACACATGATATTGTCATGGTTACTGTAGCAATAAAGGTCACTTAATATCAATGTAGTCCTGAATTGTATTTCAAACTTAATTCATTTTTATTTCAGTGCTGGAAGCATTGGAAGAAGTTTCAAAGGAGAGTTCCAACGGTTTCAACTCTTCCCTAGAATATGTGAAGACACACCAAATCTAGCAAACCAGTTCTCAGTAAGTAACTTAATGCTTCAAGTATTTGTGCAGATTTTTGGTGTTGTATATAATTATGAAAATTACTTAATGGAGAGGAATTGGAGGATCTTCCTTGATACTTTCTTGCATGCCTTTTGTTTCATGCCAATTATGCCTTTTTGAATGGCATAATTGGAGCTTTTAGCCTGCTGCGGACCATATGCAAGAAAGTGGTCTATTTAAGATTTGGACATTATGAGCACAAAGGCACCTAAGAATTTAAGAATTTTCCTTGTCCGCCTTATAGGTTTTTGTTTCACGCTCAAATGGAGGCACATCTGGTACAGTTCTGTGCTCCACAAGTCCAAATATTACAGAGTAAGCCAAAAATTTTACATATATTTTCTTTCAGCATATTGCAAATTTTGTTTATCTAAATATACATGTGTGCTGAAATAGTAATATGGACTAATAATATAACTCACACATTCAGAGAGAACAAAGGAGTAGGCATTGACTCTTGGGATTGGAACCTTGATGGGGAGAAATGCACTTACCATGCTTTGTTTCCGAGAGCTTGGACAGTATATGACGGTAGCTTTAAACTTGATAGTTTTCAAAATGCTTCATCTTTCTGCAATTATAATTCCAGATGAAAGGTTTGTGTTTATGCTAGTTTCCATGCATTCAACTAATACAGGTTTATCTGACCCTGAAATCAGCATTGTCTGTCGTCAGATTTCCCCCTTTATTCCACATAATTATAAAGAGAGCAGTTTTCCTGTTGCAGTATTCACATTTATGGTACATGATAACATCTTCCACAATAGACATGCATGCATGAATGTTCTTCTACAGTTTTTCTAATAACCCTGCGGTTTTGGGTAATATTTGCAGCTCTCAAACTCTGGGAAGACTTGTGCAGATGCAACGCTGCTTTTCACGTGGGCTGTATGTTAAAATTTATGTTGGAAAATTTAAGAAACTTCATTAAATCTTATGTTGTCCTGATTGCATAGGTGATCTCAGTGATTTCTTCCGACTGTGAAATTGCAAAACAATAACAGCAAATGCTTACTTTATTATCTTGTGTGCAGAACTCAGTGGGTGGAGCTTCAGGATCTACTGGTCATCATCTTAATAAAAGGATAATGTATGAATTCTTTCAATTCATCTTAATAAAATTGATTATTGTTGTACCTTCTAACATTACATTATGCGTAGTCAGTCATGTTCATATCTCGAAATTGTTGACCCACTCTACTCAAAACTGTCACAATTTCTAATTTCAGGGTGCAAGAAGGTCTACATAGCGTGATTTTGCATCACAAGTACGCTGTGGTGCAAGTTTATCACCATCATATATATATATACTAGATGTATCTATCTACAGAGTTGGGTAATTCTGCTGGAATTTAAATACAACTTTGTGATTATTTAGAACATCAAATGGACGCCCTCCTGTGACTTTTGCTATTGCTGCTCAAGGGACAGATGGAGTTCATGTATCAGAATGTCCTTGCTTTTTAATATCTGGAACTTCACAGATAACGACAGCAAATGAAATGTGGAAAGAAATAAAAGAGGTTAGCAGTACTCGCAACAGTTTCCTTAGAGGATCAATTTCAGTTTTTCATCAGACATAAAAAGTACATTTTCTTTTTTCGTTAAATGTTGAATTTTTGGATTACCTTGATTAGGAAGTTGTCAAGCTGCATATCTAGCCAAGATAAACTCCATCACAATATTTGTGCTTGCCTCCTAGTGTCCAAGCTTAAGGCAAAACCAGCTCGTGTCAATTTATGTTATTGCTTTATTTGTGTTTTTCTGTAAAAATTTTTATCTGCATTTATGAACTTGGTTCTAGTATTTGCTCATAAGCTGTAGAAGAAGAGGATACATATAATTCTTTCTGCGATCAATAAATGATGAAAAAACATAAAATGTTTCTCTGTCTGCAATAAATGCCTCTTCATATTGACTTTGAAGAAATGAGGACATTAGATTCTTTATACTTGCATCTTCATTTACATAACTTGTTTTATGTTTTACTAGATAAGAGTTTTTCACAAATATAATTAGCATCCAGAAAAATTAATCTATTTAATTTATTCGATCATTGTTTCTCTCTTGTAGCATGGGTCTTTTGACCGCCTTCAAAATGATGAAAACCAATTACCTTCAGAACCAGGATCATCGATCGGAGCTGCCATAGCAGCTTCTGTTAATATTCCTTCTGGCTCATCCCGAACTATAACATTTTCACTGGCATGGGACTGCCCTGAAATAAGATTTTCCAGTGGAAAGACTTACCACAGGTTAGTGAAGAACTTAAGCTATCTGGCCTTCTGACAGACACAGACACCTGTGGACATTTGTCTATATTTTGTTTGCCACTAATGGTACGTCTGCAGGAGGTATACAAAATTTTATGGTATTAATGGGGATGCGGCAGCTAGGATTGCATGCGATGCTATACTGGGTAATATCTACTCTGGATCATTTGCTTAGTTCGAATTGTTTTGAGCACAAATCTGTTTGTCTTCTTGCTGGCAAATCACTGTTGACTAATTTTTATATAGGTTTCTCAGAACCTAGTAGACATTGCAAACATGTACGTAGGCAGCCACTTAAAATCATGCTTCTCATTGCCGTGATCTTGAAACCCACAGCAAATATTCCTTGAGGGCGAACTTTAAATTTACTTTAATTTCTAGAAGGAAAGAAATATGTTCTTGGATATCTCTTTCAGTCTAATAAATTTTTTTTTGTGGAACTGTATTGGAAATATTAGAACATGCAAAGTGGGAGCGCCAGATTGAAGAGTGGCAAAGGCCAATCCTAGGAGACAGAAGGCTTCCAGAATGGTAAAGTGAAATGAGTTCAGTGTTCAATACCGCATATTAATTGTTTCGATCTCCCGATTTTTTAATAATTTTCAACCACGTGAATCCAAAGGTACCCAATCACTCTTTTCAATGAGCTCTATTATCTTAATGCAGGGAGCACAATCTGGACAGGTAAATAAGAAATTAAATCTTTTTCTCTAATGGTGCTTTGTTCAGTCAACTTAACACACAACAATATTTTCTTTTTGTTCCTCACAGATGGATCCCTACCAATGCACAATATTTCTACCATCGGACAGCAGAGATTTTCCCTTGGCAATCAGAGATTAGATTCTGACGGAACTCTTGATTTATCCCATCAAAATGACACCTCAGTTGAAATAGTTGAAAGGATGAAAACTGTTTTGGAGCAAATGCACTCCCCAATGACATCAAATTCAGCTTTTGGGCCTTATTTGCTTCAGAATGGAGAGGAGAATGTTGGGCAATTTTTATATCTGGAAGGGATTGAATATCACATGTGGAATACTTATGATGTTCATTTCTATTCATCATTTGCACTGCTAATGCTATTTCCGAAGCTGGAGTTGAATATACAAAGAGACTTTGCAATGGCGGTGATGATGCATGATCCACGCAAGATGAAAGTACTGAGTGATGGCACATGGGTTCCAAGAAAGGTTCTTGGTGCTGTTCCACATGATATTGGGCTCAATGATCCATGGTTTGAAGTAAATGCCTACAATTTTTACGATACAGACAGGTGGAAAGATTTGAATTCAAAATTTGTTCTTCAAGTTTACAGGGATATGGTTGCCACTGGTGATAAAAGTTTTGCACAGGCTGTTTGGCCTGCGGTGTTCATTGCAATAGCTTATATGGATCAATTTGATAAGGATGGAGATGGGATGATTGAGAATGAAGGATTCCCGGATCAGACTTATGATGCATGGACTGTTACAGGTGTGAGCACATATTGTGGTGGACTCTGGGTAGCAGCCCTTCAAGCTGCCTCAGTAATGGCACGTGAAATTGGTGATGATTCTTCTGCCGACTTCTTGTGGGTTAAGTTTGAACAGGCCAAATATGCATATGATAAATTGTGGAATGGTTCATATTTCAACTATGACAGTGGTGCTGCTAAAACAAGCTCGTCAATTCAAGCTGATCAGTTGGCAGGCCAATGGTATATATGTGTGTATATATATCATCCTGGTTACATAAGCTTGTTAAAGAAGAATTGTTAATCCTGCTTAATTTGCTCTATTGGTTTTTGTCTCTCTATTTTCTGAATTTGCATGTATCATGATATATAGGTATGCTAGAGCCTGTGGTCTTACACCTATTGCTGATGAAGAAAAATTAAGAAGTGCACTTGAAAAAATATATCATTTCAATGTGATGAAAATCCAGGAAGGCATGCGTGGGGCTGTGAATGGGATGCAACCAAATGGTGAAGTGGACATGTCAGCTATGCAGTCCAGAGAAATCTGGTCAGGAGTTACATATTCTGTTGCTGCTGCTATGATACAAGAAGGCATGGTAGATATGGCATTCAAGACGGCCTCTGGTGTTTATGAAGCTGCCTGGTCTGAACATGGTCTTGGGTACGTAAGTTGTTTGAATTGTTCTCCCCCTCCATTCTCTCAAATAATATTGTGAGTCTTACTTTAAGTCGTGCTGGGGGGCTGGCTGGCTATATTTTCGACAGATTTTCTTTCCAAACCCCTGAGGGCTGGACTCCAGAAGGTGAATATAGATCTTTGTGCTACATGCGGCCATTGGCCATCTGGGCTATGCAGTGGGCCTTGGCCAATCCAAAGCTCCTCAACGGAGCCATGATGAAGAAGCCAGGACTAAGTGCAAGCTCTCCTCTTTTCAAGCAGAAGCAACCCCAACACTCTGGATTTCGGAGGGTCGCAAATCTCCTAGAGTTGCCAAAACAAGAGCCATCCAAGAGCTTTATCCAGTCATTCCATGAATTTCTTTGCAGAAGATTTTTCATATGACTTCCAAGTGCAGTCTATTCTATTCTATTCTTGAAAACCTTATTTGATGCTTTACTGTTCCCTTATCCTTCTTCTCGTTTTATTCCAGTGCCAGTGTATTTGCCTCTGCTAGGCCAAACTTCTCCGGGGAGCCAAAATATGCGCTGAGAAAGTCTACTAGAATTGTATTTTAACTGTTTTTCTTTTTTTTTTAAATTTGGACCATTTCTCGATTTATGCGTGTCATCCTTGCGCAGGGGCCATGCTAATCTTCTCTGTATTTTAATTGTATTTTAACTGATCTCCATTAAGTTTGTATTTGGGCACCCATATCCCCCAGAACCGGCAACAACTAACTGCAAGTCCTTGATATCTTCTCTCTCCAACTTGCCAAAATGAATGGCTGCAGTTGGAAGCTGAATCAAATTTATGTAGCACTGCAACTAATCTGCTACAGACAGTCAACCTCCCATCTGAAGCTGTTGGTAAATCATCAATCAGAACTAAGGAATTTGACTCATCAAGGGTAAATACTCTCAGGAAAATATAGATCTACGACACTTTTCACTTCAGCATCTAAAATATTTTGAACCAAGTTCTCCTCTGCCCATTTGAAGTTCAAGCGAAAGAGAATGAAAAACTCCATGGTCCTGACATATAGGGACACAAAATTGCAGAGTTTTCACTTTTGCATTCTGATAGAGTAAAAGGACCCCCCAAGAAAGCACCCAAAAGTTTGAGCCTACAACACACTTTGAGGATCATCAGGGTATACTATGTAAAACACATGCAGATAGCCAACAGCCATGACTAGTGATGCAAAAGAGACAGAACCGGATGGAAAGATATTTCCTGACTTCTTGAAGCGAGAACCCTTCACTACCGGAAGAGAAGCAGGCAACCCAAGACCAAGGGATGATGCAAAAACAGGATTTGATGGAAGTAAAGTATAAACAAAATACAATAAGGAAGCTGACAATCCACCTGCAATCAATGAATTCTGGCTCCAACCCTTCAAATAGCCCATTACTCCACCAATTCAAAACCAAGGCAGCCTAGCCCAGTGTAAGTTTCTGGGACATTGACGTGCCCTCTCTCTTCTTACTGTCCCCACTTCAAGTTTCTGGGACATTGACGTGCCCTCTCTCTTCTTACTGTCCCCACTTCAATCTTCACTTCCATCCGATTCCCTTGCCCATACTGAGTTAACTGTTGCAGAAATTTATCGGTTGAGGCGCTATACTGAAATAGAGCATCAGATCACATCAGAGATCAACGGTGTGCTTCTATAGAGCGAGCCCCATGCACATTTTGTTATCTCACCTTTAACGGTTCTGACACTAGACTCTGAACAGGAATATCTGATGATTCTAACTTCCATCTTGACTCTCTAGCAAGGATTATGAACTGCAACATGCAAACCATTGATGAGTGCAACAGTATCTCACAGGACAACGTTGCATTTGGATGGAAGAGTTTGAATTTGTGGAAAAGAAATGGGATTAAATGTTTTGACCAACTATAATATTGGGTGGATTTGAAATTTATAGTAATGGTTGAGCAACTGTAATATAGGAATGGTTGCTAAAAATGGTATATTTATGTGCTTCTGAAAAAAAATCAACATTAACATAGTGTGGTGCAGAATTAACAGGTGAAGCCTTCTTGGCCACATAAATTATCTCTTGGATCTGGTTCCATTTAGCCTGCCTCTTTTGCCTCCTTCACCACTTCACTAAAAGCTTGAGCACGGACAAAGTTATGAAGCGACACAAGTGAATAGAAGCCTATGATCTATAGGAGCATTTTGATTGTTTCTGGGGGACTATAGCAGCATGCCAGCATCGAATAGGAATTGAAACAATAAAGCATTAAAACAGTCGAACTATCAGTCGAATAGGAATACTATTCTCATTCCAGAAAACCTCTACCACAGAAGACAACATATAGGAGCATTAAATTAGAAATGAGACACAAACCTTAAGATATGACAGTTCTTATACAAGATGCAGGAAATACATTCATGAGGAATTACATCAACTGGATGTCTGGATGGTTAACTTTCTACGTCTACAAGATGCAAATTTTTAGGTCAAAAAATCCAATCTCCAAACAAAATAATGTTATTTTTAAGATCTATGTATCCTCCCTGCAGGCATTAGTACTTCAAGCTTCTTTAGAGGGCAGCAACTTCAGTTTGGTATTGGAAGCAAAAAAGCACAACAATACTGCAGCTATTGATCCATTACTTTGTTTATAAAAAATTGAAAAAGGATGGGGAAACAAATCAATTATACTTGATCAAATCACATCCACAAGATCTATATATAAAACTTGATGTTATTTATTCTGTTTAATTTGCTTCAATATTCATTCTTGCGGAAGTGCTTGTCCATCAAAAGATAAAAACCAATGTGCCACTTCAGTTGCACACTGCTTATAATGCTGAGATGAAGGAATAACGTAAGCTTCACTGATCAAAAGCATTATATTGTCCTTGACCTCGATCCGGTAATACCCATCACACGCAGATTAACAGTGCATAGAACTCGATTGGCTAGTTGGTCTTTGATTTTGTACGTACACATACCTGTACTATATGCCATAGCTAGTAGCTAGGTAATTTGGAGGGTGCTCATGTGTTGGCTTCATCCGTCCAATATAAATAAGGAGTTCATAAACGAAGGAAGGAATTATACCCGTGATAAATGATGAACAGATCGCTATTTCATGTTTGGGGTATATGCAGCATGTTTTGAGTTAATTAATATATAATTTAGCTCTTAGTTTAATGGAAAATGTGAATCACTATTATTGTTATTTTCTTTTTCTAATATTGTTTTGAATTGAAATGATCAAGTGATATTTATACTGGTATGTATAATAAATTCAATTTTTCTCTCTCTAATGCATGCATATTTTTATTGCACTGATATGCAGAATGATATGATTATTTGAAAGAACACATTAATTCGCTTTAATTTATGTATAATTTCTAGATTAGAGTATAAAATTAAAGAAATAATAAAACTGACGGCACATATTTAAAGGGTGAAGTTGGCCTCTGTCCGGGATTCTCAATCGTTCAGTTTAACAGAATTTATGTTTGTACAAGTAACTATTTTCTAGAGACGTGGAGAATAGAGATGACATTGTATTTGTGCTTTTTTATCATGCAGTGCAGTGCGGGGGGTTGTGGTTGTCAACTGTCAAGTAAAGCATAGGCAGGCCCAGGCCCAGGCCCAGGCCGTCCTTTGATTTCCGTTTGAAATACAAAAAGACCTTGTTAGAGTTTAAACTTTAAAACTAATATTATCGAAATTTTGAGTTTTAAATTTTCAAACAATAGAATAAGAAAAAGGGAAAAGATATATCTTTTCACGAAATTGGACAACAGCCCAAAGGTAAACTTGTAATTTGTAAATATCTTCCACCTTGAACCAATTCTAGCACCAAATAAATGAGAGGTTAGGCAACCTCAAACCCAATTTTATTGAACGTTGAACTATATTCACCATTTATTTGATCCATATAGTTCATTTATATCTAAATTCAGGAATAAAAATAAATCTACTTGTTTTTAAAAATGAATATATCAAATTATGGCTGCCTAAACCCACACACTGCTGCAAGTGCAATAAATCAATCAGATATGCCAATCACCACGTCACTTTTATTTTTATTATCTATATCATTATAATAAGAAAATATTTTTGTGTGTAAAATAGAAGTTATGATATCAAATTTTAATATATTAAATTTATCTTTTTGTTTATTCAATATGTAATAAAAATTTATATCTATAAATAACTATCATTTATTCAAAAATTTCAACTATTTATTAATTTTAATTAGTTTTATTTTTTTTAATTTGATAATGAATTATGTAAACTTTATTTTAAGTGAGTGTCATTTTTATAATCATGCAAATTATAAATATATTTTTGTAATGCATATCAATTTTTAATATGATGAATGTAAAAATATTTTATACATACAGAAACTGTGAATAAATCACTGTTAGTATAGTATTATGGTAATATGTAAATTTTAGTGTAGGAGAAAACCTAGAACGTGTAAGATATTGTATTCTATTGGCTTTTATAATTGGTGGTGGATAAAACTGAAGACGAGCACGAAGTGAGTTGGTTAAAGCAAGCAGCAAAAAGCACCCTATCGTTTTAACTGTGGAGTGGAACATCAAAAAAAGAAGGATTGGATGGAGTGGGGGCAAAGATCATTTGCATTTGAGGGGTTGTTGACGTCAGTATATCATTAACTAAATTTTGGATTTGGCCTTTGTCATCCCTTTCCCTCAATCCATAGATAAGTCTCTCCCTTTCTACTCTCTGCTCACAACCCTTCTTTTTTCATTCAAATCAATCAAACCCCGTACCATGGAGATCGTCGAGGCTACAAATGAGTTTAAAGATTGGGAGGTCCTGCAACCGAACTCCGATTCTGAATCGGCTCCGGCTAACTCGTTCGATGAAATTGATTCTGGAGGGTTAGTTCAGGCCAATTATTTCTCGTTAGACGCTCAGGACCGATATGGGCAGGATATCGATGATAGTAAATCGGCTGAGTCGGATAATCCAAGTTGGATTGATCCGGGGTTGGAGGAGAACCCGATTCGGTACCTGAATAAGGAGTCCTCTGAGTTTTGGACCGACTCCAGCAGCGAACGCTCTGAAGACCGCAAGCTTAGGGATTTCGAGGTGAGAAATGAAATGGGTTTTGAAGGAATTAGGGAATTAATTGAGGAAAAAGGAGAAAAGACGTCGGAGTTGGGGAAAAATTATCCCGGCTCGGCTGGAACTGAAGTGGATTCTGCAAAATTTAATGCTTATGCCGACAACTCTGAAGGGGTTGCCCGAGGTCATGTCAATTTGCATGATGAGTTGGAGGTGTTGGGCAAACAGAAGAATAAAAATAACAAGATTGGAAGTGGGAGCGAAGTTATCCATGACAATGGAAATAAGAGAAGTGATGAGATTGAAAAGAGGTGCGTGGTGTGGTGGAAGGTGCCAATAGCGTTTCTGAAATACTGTGTTTTTCAAATGAGTCCAGCGTGGACAATCTCTGTGGCGGCTGCCGTGATGGGGTTTGTGATTTTGGGGCGCAGGTTGTATAGGAGGCAGAAGAAGACTAGGGGATTGCATATTAAGGTTACAGTTGACGATAAGGTCGATGACTTTTTCTTGATTTTCTTTTATTTATCTTGCTTTTTCCATAATATTTCATTATATTCTGAGAAGATTCTGTTGAGTAACTATATAATATTATTGTGCTTGTGTCATAAGATCATGAGACATATTTATAGAATATTAGCTTATGAAATATCTTTTTTCTTCTATCTAAATGAATGTCTCCCTGTAGAAACTTGACAAGAAAACCTTCTGATTGGGTCTGGAAGAATTGATGGCTGTGGTGTGCTTAACAAAGTTGTTTTTCTTTTCTGCCTGCTTAGCAATTATGAGTTATGATTGTGATTATGTTGCTGTAAACTATAACAGAATGCATCAGTTTGTCCTTGGGGTGCTCAGAAAGATGTTACTAAAGCAGATTAACAGTATGGAGTGAGTTTGAGACTCTTCTAACTTGATCAATTACCCGTCAAACTATTGGTTTGACTGTATCCTGATCAACACTTGCAGTTGAATCCTGGTTAAATGCTGTATATTTTGAGTGTTTATCTTATCGTGTCAATTGTAATTGGTGTTAGTTTTAGTTTCACCTCAGTGTCATCTGGTGAACTAAATAATTTGTTTGAAACTATAGAGCAAGTTGTTCTACTAGCAGAGAGGAAAAACACATAAGTTACAATGCCTTATTTGGATGGGGGGATTTCAAAACTAAACGCTCAATTCTAAGTTTAACCTCCTAACCATCTTGAGTTTGACACCAGAATTCATAATTTTTCATAAACTAGGGGACTTAAGTCCCCAATTCTCTCATAGAAGAGGTAGATACATTGTTCAACAAGCCAAGGAAGATGCTCTTCTGACTTTTTGCCATAGTAACTAACTCTACTTGTTGAAAATTTTGAATACCACCACCCCTTTTGAATTTTTGCTATTTGCTACTTTTGGCATCATTGCCCTCCATTGGCAGCTTATCTGTGCTTTGCGCAACTGATATATTGATGGCTCCAATGATATGCCACGCATATGTTGAGTCTTGGGATGTTTGCAAGATTTTATTCATTATCATTTGATACTTGTATAGGCTCTTCATAATGAATGCACTTTTCATTTTTCCACAATTAGAAAGAAAAAGAAATTATTTTTTCCCCCCATGTATTTTCTGTTCCCATTTGCCAGGAATGTATACCTTTTATCTGGTTGTTATCATTTGTGAATTTTATTCTGCAGAAGCTATCCCAGGTCGTGAGCCGTGCTGCTCGTCTGAATGAAGCATTCTCAATCGTGAAAAGGGTTCCCATGGTTCGGCCTCAACTGCCTGCTATTGGCATGACAAACTGGCCTGTAATCAGTCTGAGATGAGCGCAAAGTGTATAAAACAGGAGGCAGGTTGGTGTTGTCAAGTTGAATACAGTTTGCGGGCTTCAGTTAGGTTCCTTTTGCCTTGAAAGCTTTTATTTCATTGGCAAAGTATGTATTTAAGACTAAAACTCGTATATGTTTCTTGGTATCGCTGGGTTTGACATTAGATGTGTTTTCTGGTTCTATTCTTGGAATTTATACTGAAAATGCATGTGATTCATAGCTATAATTCAAGTTGTACTAAGTATGGTGTATTATTTTGTCACAAGCAGTCGCAAGCTAGTGTTCCTGACCCTTTTTCTAACGCATTACGTTACTGTTGTAATATGTTGGATGCCAATTGCCAAGAAGTCGTTAGTTGAGGAATAAGCTCATCTTATGAATGAAGCAAAATAAAGGAAGAAATATAAAGAATAAATTCCAATATAGAGTTTTTAGTTACATTCTCGATTTCTTGAAAATAATTTTCTATGCCTAGTTTTAGAGCTTAGTATTTGTAGTATTTTGTTATAGTGGTGTCCAGCCACTAAGGTTTTGATGTTCTTATTGGCAGGCTTAGTGAATTGGACTTTGTGGTTTTCTTATTCATTCATTAATTAATCAATTGGGTCTTTTTAGCTTTTTTTTTTTTTTTTTTTTTTACTTTTTCACCCTTGAGGACTTGTCATATTATCAAGCCTCTTATTTTAAGGGTTAATTACCCAAACCCCTTGAGGTTTGGCCCATTTACATTAAGATCCATAGGTTTTAGAAAATTACAAAAACCCTTCTATAGCCAACAGATGATTGTTAATTTGGACGGTTTTAATGAATTGAACATTTTACCCTTGTTCAAAAATTAAAAAAAGAAAGAAAAAAAAAATGGCCAAAGATTAAAATAACCCTTACCTAATGAATTGACCAAACTGCCCATGAAGTGGAATTCATCTCCTTTTCATTGGAAAGAAAGGAAAAACTCCCAAAATCTTTCAAAACTCTTCGGCATCCACTCCCAAAACCCAACTTCTTCCCAAACTCATTATCCTCCACTCCATTTTGAAAGTTCATAGGCAGCCATTGGAGTTCCAAGCTTTGGAAGAGTTTAAAAAAATACTAGGGTTTGCTACTTTGACAAAGGTATGATTTTTTATTTTTATTTTTACTTCCAAAATGTGTTACTTTTGTTAGATTTTGTTATTAGGTTACACATTTCTTTGGAATATGTTGAACAATTCTATTTTTTTCTTGTTTTTTATTGTAATGTATGAATGTTTTTTCTATTTTTTTTGTGGGTTTTCATTTTTTTCATAAAAAATGAACTTTAATCGGTCTTTTAATATGTTTTAGTTTGGTTATGTTGAATGATTTCAGTTTTTTATGAATGGTGTGGTAAAACATCTATTACTGGAGTGATTTTGCCTGTTTTAGAATGTTGGACTATTCTGTTTCTTATGAAAAATCAGACGTCATTATATTATAATTATCAGAAAACCAATAGGGGGGAAATGTAATGTTTTACTGATAGTAATAATTTTTGTTTTCTTTCTTTTTTGGGTTACAAATATGGGTTCTAGAACTCTTGACACTATTGTGCATTGTTGAAATTGAATGCAAGGAGAGTAAGAGTTTTTCTTTGAGTGCTTGAGGGATATGCTTGGGGGATTCGATAATGACAAGTTGTGGACCTTCATGGCTAATAAGCAGAAGATATTCTATATTATGTTGTCCTTATGCAACTTAAATGATTTTTTGAATATCTGTGATTAAGTTAAATTTTTTAAGTATGTTCTATGTTTGCATCTTAGATCGTGTGATTGTAACGTCTATAAAACATGATGGGGGTCAAGGTAAGATTATAACTATTTCAAGGATGTCCCTTTTATATTTTTTAAAATTTAGGATTTTTCTTGATATGTATATACAAAATTGTAGATTTTTCTAAATGTTGTCATCTGTATGTAAGTTTGATTGTGTCTTTGTTAGGTTTGTGAAATGGTAGGGTGGTAAAATGCAATATTAATATTACCTTAAGAGTTTTTTTTTTTATGTCTTATAAAATTAAAGGGTTTTTATGATATTATTTCTGACTTTTTTATTTCCATTGGTAGGGTTATTAGTTAGTTGCTCCCAATGCAATAAACAGGAAGTATTGCAAGCATATTTATGCCAATTTTAGACAACAATATCCAGGAGTGTTTTTGAAAAAGTATTTCTGGATGACTGTACGCTTTTACAATGCCCAATGTAGCACCCTTAAAGTTTGTGTTATTCTAATATTTTATTTAAATATTATTTTCTAAGAATTTATTTAAAATTTGTAAAAATTTTGAAAGTTTTGTGGGTTAAAATACAATTTTGAAAGATGTAATTGCACCATTTATTTAATTATGGGGGGCTAATGTTTGATTTTAATAAATTAGAGGACCTTATGTGAGGCCTCATAAAAAAAATCAGTAGCCAAATTAAATTCCATTAGAACTTTTTGGACCTAATGGAATGATTGCTAAAACAGTTGGGGTTAGCTTGTAAAATGGGAAAAGTTGAATATATAAATATTAGAATTTTCATTTCCACCCCCAGTTTTCCTTTTCCCTCACTGCACACCACCTCTATCCCTCTCCGACGAACTTCTCTAGCCACGCTCCAAAACTCGAAACAAATTCGACCATTATCTTCTTCTCACTCCTAGGACCTCAATGACCTTACATGCAGGTGGAGACAAGGAAAATCACAGTCAAAAAAATTGATTGAAAGTGATCAATGGTGGGGTTCAATAGAAGCTTATCACTAGCGGCCATTTGACAAGACTAAGGATTATGTTTTGAAGCTTTCGACCTCACGAACACACTGGTACCTTTCGTTTTTGGAAACAACTGCTGCTGACGAAGCAATTGGAGGAAAACGGTGCTGTAGAGCTTGGTGGTAGGTTTTCAATTTTGAGTCAAATTGAAGAAGAATCCAAAAATTGACTTGGGAATAGTACTATTGTGAATAGTACCATTGTCTAATGTGGATCAAAATTGTGATGAATTAATTGTCCGTTTCTATTTTGGTACCCTGAACAATTCCATGTCTATGTGCCACCGTACTGATCGAACTGTTTGATATATCATTATTATTTGTGTCGGCCTCCTTGATTGATGCTGATTGTCGTTGTTGCATATTAGCTTTATTGAAATCGTATTGTAAAACTCATTATTTTGCCATATTGGCATTTGATTGATTGATTGATCGAACTAAAAGATATGTGTATAGGAGACTACTAGCTGAATGTCTTGTCAAGCTATTATGCTTGAGCTACTGAAATGCCAAGTTGTAAGGCTCGAGCTACTGAACTGATTGTTTATTGTACTATACTGAATTGTTATTATACTGTTATGGAGGCATAAGGATGTTCCGATATGCATGATGTATTGATTTTTGACTTGTATATGTGGTTGAGTTTGCTATTTTTGAAATTGAAATATGTTCATGGAGTAATAAGGCTTGAATGATATCCTAGTCTAGATCGGGCTGATGTCCCAAGAAAACGAGCCACATTTATACCTCTTGACTGTTATCGATTGAGATGTTAACCTCCCGAACAGAATCAGTTGAGACAAACAGGCTATTGAGCCGATGTTCACAGCTTCCGACCTAGCATTTGCTAGTATCATGATTTCTTTTATTGATCTCTTTTGGCAATGCCTTGTTGTTTTTATGCTAAACTATCACTATCATTAATTGTTACCTGTGAGCCTCAATTCCTAATTGGTCATGTATTGCTTTACATATTCCTCACTGAGTCTTTATGACTCACCCTCCCGTATTACTTGTTTTTATTCAGACAGGTATGAGACAGGAGGATATGGGAACTGACAAACTTGGTAGAGATGATCTGTATTAGAGCCTAAATGTATATATGTATAAATGACTTCACTTTGGGTTGTTTTGTTTAGAGATGTTGTGATATGACATGATTACTGATAAACTTATGGTTTGTATGTGTGAATCCTAGTACTAGTGATGACATTTTGATTTGAATGTTGCTGAACTTTTTAACATGGTATCTTGTGCTTTGATATAGCTTCTACATTTATATTAAAGCATGTTGTAAGATTGTGACTTTGTTGATGCTTATTGAAAAGATGTGAAAATTTTATGGGCCTATCAATTGTATTGATGCATGTTTAAGGAATGAACTAAAATAGTATCTCAGGTTAGGTGTTATCCCGAGTGGGGCGCAACACCCAAGGTTTCAATTGGGCAATGTATAAGATTAAGAAGTATAGCCAATGATGTTGCAGAAAGCTACAAGTAGAGGAAATGAGGGTTGTATGTAGTTTTGGGCCTAAAATTTGCAACCAAACACATGTTAAGCTAGCTGAGGTGCCCTTGGCTAAAGCACTCCGACGCTCAAGTTAGTTATGATCGAGAGGATAATCGAACAAAATATAGAGAATGTAAAGTGTATAGTGTAAGTGGCATTACCTTGATCGTGGTTGGGCCTAGAGTATTTATAACTTTCTGTGGGCGTGATTTTACCAAAGTACCCTTGTCAGGTGCACTAGCTTTTTCCCATGCCAAGGGGTTAGGAGTCATTCCATATCCAGATTCCAATATTGTGCCAGGTGGCTAAATCTCCTGCTTTCCTACTGGGTAAATCGTTCCAGCAGAGGCACGTTTCTGCTAAAGTTGTTGTCAAGATTGTCAGAGTTGTCAAAGTTGTTGGCAACGGTTGCACCGGCTGCCACGTATCATTGGAGTGAGCTCGATGCGTCAGATCAATATACCTAGTAGGGATCCGAGTTAACGTCGGAGGTTGATAAATATCGACCAGATTCAATGCTCGAATTATCGGAGTGGTCTTCAGGTCGATATGGGTCGACCGTAGATACTCCTAAGTGAGGTTGATACCGATCGACCAAACAGATTATACCTTTGGGCCTTGTGGGCCATCTCGTTTGATGTTGGGCCTATTGGATTATCCCATATCAGCTAGGTTGCACATGATTGGTTGATGAGAATTCCTATTTTGTTGTGGGCAAGGCATGCTTTGATTCAAAACTTGTTGATTAATGTTTTCTTTTCTTTTTGCAGAGAAGAAGTGACCAATCTGTCCAGTTTGATGCTAACAGTCCTTTGGCTAAAATTCTAAGAGAAATAAAGAAAAAAAAGAAGGCTAAAATCAACTTTGCATCTACTGAGAAACATGTGCACTTAGGGTGGTGAAAGACAATATGAAGATGCGACTTAAATCTGTCCTTGTTGTTTCTTTTGTCAATGCGAAAATGTGAAAAAATTTACATTCGAGCATGTTGCTTTATTGGATTTGGAAGATTGTTTTGGTTGAATTGTATGCTATTTTGATTGTCTAAAATGACTGTTTTTGTTCTCTTGGTGGATAGCTTAACAATATTTTGTAAGTACTTTGGATGATGATCTGTCAAACTTTGAATATTTAAAGGATTGAAATATAAGGTTCTTGTAGTATTTATTATTGTTCCAGAAATTTTAGTCTTTCTTTCTAACATGTTATATAGTTTTATGTAAAGTTTAGGAGGGTATTTGTAATGTTCCAAAATTTTTATTTATAAAAGGATTGTCATATTCAACTTATGTAATCTTCGAATTTGTTTAGGAGAGTCAAAGTAATGTTATACGGTGCAATTTAAGGGAATAGAAAATTGTATTTTAAAATATAAGATCAAACATTAAAAAAAATAAAATTATTAGAAATTTTATCAAGCTGCCAATTGCAATGGCTTACAATAAAATAACAAATAAAAAATTATAGTTTTAAAAATATTAATGACGTCAATATTTTTTTCGGATGGAGGCTAATGGACTTTAAAAAATGTAAGACAGAGCAAAACGTTAAGGGGGTATTGGTAATTTCGTTAAACCTTTCGATTTTTGGATAAATAGGCTAAACCTCAAGGGGTCTGGGTAATTAACCCTATTTTATTTTGAAAAATTATTTTCATCTTGAAAATATAATGTAAAGTTGAATTTTAATTTATCAAAATAAATGGAGTAATTAATTAATTTTACCTAATCATATCTTGTGCGGGAATTCAAATTTACTCAGCTTTTGTTTAAGTTGAGATTAAGCAAGTTTTGAAGTCTCATCTAAGGACTTAGCAACATTTTGCCAAGTTTGAGCTAGAAAAGAAAGAAAACTTTTATGAGAGGTACTGAGATAACTTCTCAAGGTAACTTTTTCTTTTACACCATCTTTTCCTTTTTCTTTTACTTTCTCTCATTCTTTGCGACTCCTATCCAACTCATTAGAGATTGTAATTTTTTTTTTTAAGGTCTTATTGAATCAAGTCATGTTAGAAACTAAGTCCTCTATTTGAGTTAGAGTTTTACATGGAATCCAAATTCAAAAAAATGGGAGGCGTAGGTAGCAATTGCCACCCGCTCATCGCTGTAGGATGGGTGCTTGCTAGGTGTTGAGAGCAAGCGCATGTTGCAGACCATTCAAACTTGTTTGGGTCTATTGGGTCTTCCTTCTCGTGCTGTCGTTATGTTTTTCGCATTTGTGAGCTCCTCTTTGAGCACGTCATCTCGAGTGTGTTTTGGGGAGCTTCATTGTGCTAAGCCTTGTTCTGAGCAATTCATAACTATTAAAGGATAACTAGAAAGTGTCATCCCCATATGGGTTGGCTTTATCCAATTTTAATGGAAATAACATCTAACTAAAATAAAGCAATACTTCAAAATTGGTATTAACTAAGGAAAATGAGAAGAACAAAGGTGTTGTGATGCTCAACCATGTTGAGGTTCAGCTCTTGGCACAAATATCATCATGACATAAGCATCATGGACCATGCCTTTACCCTTACCCTTTTTCTTTGTATCTTGCAACTCTTTTGCTTGATTAGTCATGGGGGCAAGAGTTTTGATGTTTTTCAAGATACTAGCATAGCATTCTCTGGTGGCATGTTGATCGTGACATGGGGAAATTCAACTTCATGTGGTAATTTGATACTATTGCTTGGAACAAATTCAAGGTAGGTCTCCCTAGGATGATATTGTAGGCTAATGGGGTCTTGACCACTAGAAATCTCACCATCTTTGTAACACACTAGGAGTAAGTGCCGAAAGAGAGAGGTAGGGAGACATCTCTCAATACTTCAACAGCTTTGCTAGTAAACTTACTTAAAGGGTGTGGATTCTTTCGTAGCTGGGCATTATATACTCCAATGTGGAGGAATATGTTGCAAAAAGTATTTAGTGGAGTTGCCACTATCCACTAGTATCTTCTTTACCCAAAAGTTGGTGAGAGATGCAAAGATCACCAATGCATTGAAGTGTTTTACTTATTTGGGCTCTATATCTTCTTTTCCAAAGGTAATGTAGCATTGTAGGATGCACTTTATAAATTCCAGTATGCGATCAATTGAATGTGCCTATGTTTGCTTCATTGCTTGCACCAACACTTTCCTTGCATTTTAGGAGTCCCCTCTCACTAGTACTCCTAAAATCGTTAAGATGACATTAGCCGTAGGCAAGTTCTCTAGGTCGTGTAAATGCCACTTAGAGAACTAGTTGTGCAAATGACTAAGGAGGTGTTGAAGACATTGCTGTGGCCAAAGGGTTACCTAATCTATAGAGGAACATCACATTCAGGAGCATAGCAATCCTCTCACTAGAGCTAAGGGGCTTGGTTGTTCCTAAAGAGGACAAAATATAGAACTAACTTAGAATGAGACACCATTTCTCCTCCTTTACCTCTATAGGTGGACATGCACTCATCTCTTAGAACAAACTCCTCCTGGCAATTGCCCACTGCTCTGGAGTCCAAACTCATTTATTAGTACCATAACCCTTAAGAGAAGTAGGGAGCCAGTACCTTCCTTTAGCCGCTAATCTCTTTAAACGCATTCTCTTTTGCCCAATTATCTTGGTGGAGGTGCCTCCTTTTTAAACAAAGATAGCGAACCCATTAGAGTTTGATGGTATGGTGGAGTCACAAGAACACCTAGACAACTTCTTGGTAAGGATGGAGTTTTACTATTTGAGTGAAACAACATACCATAAGGTATTCTACACCATGCTAACCAAGTGTGCCTTGATATATTCAACCAAATGCAACTAGACTCATCACCGGCTAGAAGCAATAAGCACAATGCTTCCTCTAAAACTTTTCCATCAATGATAGGTACCCAAAAATAGCAATGTATCAATTCTCCATCACTACAGCATCAAATAGAGAGATGGAGAATCCCTAAGAGACTATCTTAACCATTTCGTTTGGACAAATACATGATATCCCTCATATCAACCAAGAGTCCTTGCCTAGCATCATCCAACAGAAATGAGAACACTAGAAGTTTTGGAAGTCCATAGATACAAAATTACAGTTCACAAGGGAAAATGAATATAGACTTTTTGAAAACCATGAACCAACTATCAAAAGGAGGTAAATCCAACATGCTTGGCTAACCTGGCAGGATTTAGTTACCAACAGTATAACACTAACATTGCAGTTGAAACCCCTACTAATTTCTAATGGACTCCCATCAAAGGCATTAATTTGGAGCTCCACCCGAGGTACTGGACGCACAAACAAGTGGTTAAGTACAGGAACTTTCTACAATTTGTAAAATCCGAGGCTCGGCCCTTATTAAGACCAAGGTCTAACTCATTACATTAATTATTATTATTATTATATACCTGAAAAGAGCAAACTGTAAGCAAAACTTGCGTCTAGCCTGTCTGTCACAGGCATGCAGGCAACCACCAAATCAGTATTTCTCCCCACCAGAGTCTCTCCCCGCTTGCACCACCAGAGCCTTCCCACCTCCACCTACCGGAGTTTTAACACTATTACTTTGAAAACAAATAAAAAAGAGAGTTTTTGACAATAAATAAAGAAAAACATAAGTAAATACATGAAAGCATCTTCGAAAGATGAGTGTGGTAAATGGCCATGGGAGGCCTTTGACGTTTTCCCAAGTTCAATAGAGATGGGAACCCGCTTTTCTCCTGATGCAAAGATCACACTTTAACCGTCTGGTGTGCCCACAAAGGAGAGTGCCTTGGCACTCACCGTGGTCATAACATGCTGTCTTGTCCTAGTACATTTTCAGTTGATTGACCGCAGTCATACTTGCATTCATTGCAGAAAGGCATAATGAAATTAATCATAGAGAATAGAATTTTCCATAGTTTTTATACCAATGATTCATTGACAAGATGTACAACTAATATTCCTACGAGCTCACCAAACAAAAACAATGCAGTCACTCATATATTCATGTGTCCCATGTCAAGGATGTCCATGCTCCATGCTTCCCTTTTTACTGTAATAGTCATAGCAGATGTAAACTGATCAAGCACCCAAAATTTACAGCAAGCTCTTGGCCAATCTATCAAATCTATGTACAATATGATGGTGATTACTGTTTTCATACACCTCAATCAGAGATTGAATTGTTCTGAATATAACATCCTTTTTCTGGTCCATAGACACATGTTTCACCTCATCAAGTGAATTACTTGTATCCTGAAGAGACAAGCACAAATCTTTAATCCAGACCTCAAGAAATGATGCTTTCTGTAAGAAAAATGCAGAAAAAAATTATCATACTTGACATTAGCAGATCAATCCTATGCCCAGAGCAAACAAGACGGTTAGTTTGACATAAAAATTACTTATGTGCACGTCGCTGTTCATTAAATATGAACAACGGAGGAGCACAATCACAGAAAAAAATTTCATGATAACGATCTATTTATCTTACTTTGATGAGAAACTCCTGTATAGCTTGGTGGTCACATCTTGCAGCAAGACCAAGCAGATGCAACATAGTTGAAGTCAACTGTAAAAATAAATATCACCACAACAAAAGTTAACCCCCACAAATGTCTAATTTATAACAGAATTTCCAAAATATGAGTGACCCTCAAAATGGTTTGTTATACTTTCTTCGAATAAATAATCATCAACAAATAAACAAGGAATAAGAGAACCATATGACATTTCTATAACAAAACCTCTAGGATTATAAATTTTCAAGATATATTTCAATCAAAAGATACCACATTTAGTCCAATCAAAGCTATTCTTCAACCACCAGTCTACCAAACTCAATAGGAATGTCAAATTTACTTCTTGCCACTTTTCTATTGCATGAAGATATATTCCTTTTTTATTTTACTTTCATTTTAGAAGGGAAAGGAGAAAATTATCAGACCTTAAATTTGATGAAACTTTGAGAATTATTTACACTACGTTCAGATCTCGGATTTTAATGAGGAAAATCTTAAGAAAAACATTTTCATACTCCAAATGATGTACATTTATGCTTTAATCTTTGCACCTTTATATTTTCGTTTCCAAACCACCCCCAGCCCCCCCAATTAATTACTTGATCCAAACACAGCATTAATGTTAACAGCAAGATCAAATTCACAATATGAGGAACATTCTAAAAACATATCATTTTTTCAACTGGTCCATTAATGCCAACACAGTGAAGCAAAATGCTGACTACTTGTAAATAAAACCACCCAAAAAAAAAACTGTTAATGCTGACAACCAAAATAAAGACCAATAAAGTTGACATAGAACAAATATAATAAAGATAAGATATTTCTCACAAAACAAATACAACAGCAAAATACTGACTACTTTTGTTCTAATACTGCAAACCAAAAAAGGACCGAAAAAATTCCTTAAGCTAATGGGCCACCCTTAGAAAACCATGAATCTCGACCCTAGTGAAGATAGCCAACGAGAGGAATAGATGGTTTTCGAAGGATAGAGTAACTGTATATAAATATAATGCTCTATTTGCATTGGATGGATGCCTCAGTTGTGTGATAGAAGGCTTTTCTTTCGACACAAAACAAATACAATAATGATCACATGTTCCCCTCAAAAAGTAAAAAAGACAATTTAAATGATAATGCTTTACAGCAATTAAAATTTTATTTAGCAATTTCACTATGTTTTCATATTGCTTTTGCAACATAACAAAGCAATCAGACCATTTCATGGAAATTCCTTAAGCTGACCTGCTTTTCAAGTGCAATCCAATATTTGAAGTTAGAAGGCTCTGATATCTGATCTGATTTAAAGTTCTCAACCACATGCTCCACACTTTTAATGACATCATAATATGACTTCCCATAATCTGCACCATCAAGAGGAAAATAAAACCACAATCAACACAAATATCAAAGTTCCACCTTAAGAAAACTGACACTCCTGTGATACTAAAATACCATTGCATAGTTGTTTAAGAAAACTGAAAAGGTACATACTAATTCACTCTATGCATCGTAGATTCCTCTAGGGTTCAAATAATACAAACTAACAGCAATGCTGAGTTATGAACCAAGAAACAATAATTTTTCATGGACTAAATGGAAAGATCAAGCCTACTTTAGAATTTTTGGGGAACATTTATAAGCTGAACAAAAATGAACTTAATCTAGTTTTATATCAATTGATGAATAGTGTAACAACCAATGCTCAGCTGGAAGCAAGGAAAAAATTGCCAAATCAATTAGCATTAGAGCTAGTCAGTGGCTGCTCCAATCTTCCCAAGCACCATTAGTTTCTTCTTATTGAAAGTTTCAACATGATCATTATTTATCATATTGCAAGTTGATTGTAGTAACTCTGAGACTTCAAACAAACTACTTTTACTAACCATATACATGCTTACTTACTCTAAACTTCAGGACCCTCACCATTAAAATCTTCTTGCAATCCTTATAAGTAGTTTCACTTCTCTTGTCCATCATAGCTGCTTGACTTGCTACATCATAGGTTAGCTAATACCTTAGCTTCACTCAATAACACAATGCTGTTATGGCATAGTTTCCAGAACAAAGTTGAGGTTCTAGAAATCGATATAAGGTAAGCTTGACTTATAAATTTTAGTTTTCATTCCTACAGGAATATTGGTTTCAGGTCAATAATGAGAAGCCCTAGCAAAACTCTAGTGATTTCAGGTATTACCGCAGCAAAACTAATATATCAACAAAACCTAATATGAATAGAAAGCCAAGAATGCAGTTGGAAATAAGGGAGAAATCTTTAGTGAAGGAGAGTCATGCTAGTTATGAATGAGCTATTACAACTTCACCATTTATAGTTTCTGGAACAGCCAAAGCAGCAGCAGCTTGTATTCTGATCTTAAAATTAGAGGAATCCCGAAGTAGTAACAAAAGAATACTAAACACAGAAGCAGCCCTGCACAATACGAGAGTAAAAATCAGAATTCATGTCAATACTACTTAATAAACAATGCAGGAAAACAATTTTGGTTAATAATTCAAATAGAAAGACGCTTAAAATAACTTATTTATCACAGAGGAAAAATTCACTAATTAAGTCAAGATAAAAGATAGAATTCAAATTGTTAGTACAACTCATTATACCAAGTGGCAAAGCTAGAAACATATAGCATAATTCATTAACCATTCAATGAATCTAAAAGTAAAAATCCTATATAGTTCCCTGAGCCATATGCTAAATCCAGAACCTACCTGAGGATTGGGAAAATCCCAAGGACCTCTGGAAGTGAATAACATTACTGAAGTCCATCTAGTGGGATACTTTTATTAATTTCAGTAAGATTGATAGGGAAGAGAAAATGAAAATTACTACAAAAAGAAGAAAATTGCACCAATGTATGCAAAAATGAACATTACTTACAAGCAATAAAAGAGGTCTAATACTGAAAAAGCCAAAAAGAATCGCTACGAAATTAGGTCAGCCCCTCAAGTAATTTGATCATAAAATTTGGATGAAAAAAAGAATACTATATTTACCGCATTGCCTAAAAGAAACTAAACTATCAGTGATACCTTGCTCCTTAACATGTAATTCACTTTTTAAAGCATGTATATCAGTTGATTTATATTCAAATTTCAAACTCCATATTGACACAAAATTGACTCAAATTTTCTTCTGTACATTTCATTATACGAAAATACTGATTGTATGCATTTTAGTTAGTCAACAATAGGAAATTAAATTAAACAGAATGGTGCATTTATCTGTGTCAGAATGAGTAGGGAACTAGAATGACACATGATTTGGTTTTATAGAAATCTAGATTTACTCACTTCAATCTCCCACTGGGAACTACTCCTATCCAGCCTTTTTCATGCTATTAGATTTTACATATTGCATATAGTTTAAAATTTCGGCATTCCAAAACTCCAGGTAGACTGCCGTGTTAGTCTCAACTAAATCTGGATTTGCTACATCACAATCACAACTCATAAGTCATAAGTTCCACTCCCATGGTGACCATGCATGACAAGTTAATCCACAAATTCGACCCTCCAATCCCCAATGCTTTGTTTGGTTTTGTTTTGCCTCTCCAATCGAGGAAATAAAACCAAAAATTTTGGTTCATTCCCCAGTGACACCACCCAAAACACTCACAAAATACCTCTAAATACACCCTCGTCCTATTCCTAAAAACGAGCATAACCATACACATATATATAGTTATATACGTATATATATGTGTGTGTAAATCCAATCAAGGAAATAAAACCAAATATCTCAGTTCATTCCCCGATGACACCACCCAAACACCCACAAAACATCCACACGGTCCACAATACGCCTTCTTCCCATTCCCCAAAACAAATATAATCATTACATATCTATAGTTATATATCTTCTCACATCACAATTATGCACACATCAAAATACTAGTGCAAAACCATTTTTTCACCCCTCCAACAAGAGAAAAAAGTGTCTGTAATACAAAATGTCTCATCATATCATTTTCTCCCCAAACAATCTTTAATCACCCCTCGAACAAAAATGAACATTCCCCAAAATCACTCATCAAAATTCATTCTTCCAAAATATTTCACCCAAAACAAAACCAAATAAAGCCCAAGTAATCACCAAGTAATAAGCTCTAAAGCAAAAATGACAACTGAAAAAATAATGGTGTCCATTAAGAAGATTTGTTGAAAGCAAGATAGTGAGCATAGGCATTTAGATTATATGTTTGGTCATCAAGGGAAAAAATGATAGCACTAGATAAGTGACACTAGAGCGAGGATAGACGGGGACTAGTTTCACTATAAACATGCCAAATGGAGTAAAAAGTGTGGTTAAGTGGCAAGGGGAAACTATTTACAGTATCACACATCAGAATGGTGTTACAAGGATAACTCGCATAAAAATAATGAAAATTTTGAAACGAACAAGAAAGGCTATAGAACGTGCAAAAGTGTACACATTAATGGAGGATCTGTGTTAACTTATGTTGTCATGGTGTCCTTTAGGGTTGCGACTAATGTGTTACTCATAAATTTATCATCAAATTAATGAGCACAAAGTATATTTTCTAATTCTTATTTTAAGAACAAGAAAGAAACGATACATGAGATTTAGATGGACAATGATATTTTTTAAACTTGTCAAGGTAGCATACAACTAACTTCCATATCTTTCAAACTTGTCAAGGTAGCAGACAAATAGACTTCCCTAACACTGTTCAAAATCTGGGTCGGGCACTGTTTTGAAAACCAGACCGGACCGGCCGGTTTGACCGGTCCGACCGGTGACCGGTGACCGGAGGCCAATCCGGTCCGGTTGAGCCATAAAAACCGGTCATGGTCAAAACCGGTCAAAAACCGGTTGAACCGGTCAAAACCGGACCGGTTCAACTGGTTTCAGTTTTTTTTTTTTATTTTTTTTTAAATTAAAGAGAAAATTATGTTAAAGATGATGATTAAAAATTTTAGATATGTAATTTTTTGAAACATAAATTTATTGTTTTTGAAATTTAATGAAGTGGTAGTTATATACCAATGTTTATATTTAATTTATTATTTTATTTTGTTTAATATCTCTAAAATTATATCAAATATTTAACATAGAAGAATTTATTTTTACTTGAGTTGAAGTATGAAACGAATGATTATTTAAATTAATGTAAAATATTATTTTTTATTTATTTATAGTTAACTAATTTTTAAACATTATTATTTTCTAAAAAATGTACTTCAAAATAAGTAAGTTAATTTTTTTTTCAAAAAATATTCTTTCTATATCGATAAAAGTTTTATTTTTTAGTAATATTAAAATATTATATATATTTATAAAATTAAATATAATTATTGCGTCATACCGGTTCGACCACTGGTGGAACCGGTTGAACCAGTAACCAGTAATGTTACCGGTTCAGTGTTCGGTCTGGTTTTGAAAACATTGGGGTCGGGAGAATGCTTGGATGGGATTCACACAAGAACTACAGGTGGTAAATGTGATTTTCCCATTTCAGAGATGGAACACGGCACAATTTGCATTCATGGACAAAATTGAAAAGGGATTTAATACTTAATCAACATAGTTGTAACTATCACGTGAGGTGCAGTATTGCACACAACACAGTGAGGTGTAGCCCTTGCACCTTGCAACGCCTTGCTATGTGGATTTCGTAAAGCATCGTTTCGGGTTCACAAAAACAAAAGCTGTTGCACTCTCTCATTACTCTTTAGCTCTTTTAAAACTATTGGCATTCTAGGTATATACCTATATTATAAAAATATGAAAATATTTTCATATAATATGCTTCATTTTCGATAAAGCAGGAGCTTATGAGCTATAGCCCTAAGAGACTTTTTGTCTTATAGTGTGCTTTACACACTTAACAATTACGCTAATTACTTAGTTAACCAAGTTTAAGATTCATGACTAAGGTAACCAAGCTAGAAATGATAACTCAAACTATGCCACCTTAGTTGGGGTCCAAGAGATCAATAATGCCCACATCTGACCCAAAGCATAATTTGCATGAAGTTACATTCCAAACCTTCAAATCCACCACCTTGAGTTTTAAGTTCTAGCATTATACCACTGAACAATGCAAACAAAACTTGGATGAAAGCACGGCATCTAAATGTAATAATTAAGTTATTGCTAGCATTGAAAATACTACAATAGATATTAGTTTACCTAAAAATTGATAAAGCTGTTATTTGCTTCTATCAAAGCCCACAAAAAGCCTGAATAAACCCTTAAAAAAAACCCCATCATATTTATTTATTATTAGTAAGATCTCTAGATTAAACACCATTACTTCAATCTCTTCTTTAGATTTAGAAAAGGTGCTGAACATTTTCTCTCTAAAAGAAATATCAATAACCTTGATTACCTAAATCATCAGGCCCTAGATAAGAGTAATTTAGAGCCTACTTGACATGCAAGAAGCACGTTAAACATCTTCATTTCTCAACCAAAAGTACCCAGCATTTATGTAAGCATGTAAATGAAGTGTTTCTGTTCTTTCCCGATAAAAGATAATATAGGTACATGAAAAATAGAATCCTTACCAATCCATGTCTTGTAGTTTCAAACTTTTGTTGAAAAATAGATTGCTCAATGCGTGACATACATTCCATTGTACCTGTTAGCAGTGTTCAGTTTCAAAAAAATCAATTTATCATAATGCTTTAAAAAAACAATATCACAATAGTAAGTGCAACACTCCGCCTAACCTTAACGTTTCCGGTTGTCACACAAGAAAGAAATGCCTGCACCATCTGTTCAAGCCAATCAAAACTGCCTAAAGATGTTGTAGGGCATGAATTTGACCATTCTTTCATATCAACCTTGTATCCTTTTGCTCCTTTGTATTCAATTTGGGAACGCATACAGTCCACTGGGTCACCACGCTCAGGTGGTTGACTTGTAAATTCAATAGATCTTGAAAGATTTCCCAGAGCTCTAACAGCATTTGCTTTAACCTGTACCGCATAGACACCGAAAATTTAGAAAATAGAACATGAGATGTACCATAGATGAACTTGTAAGGAAGTAACTGACCTAGACCATACTTAGGGGTGTAAATGAATATTAAACGAATCAAATATACTATTTCCATATACATATCCGTTTAACTTTTCGAATATTCGGATACGAATACCGATTTAATGGATATTAAAAAATAATATTCAAATTCGTATCCATCAGATATCAGTCAAATTCGGATATATTCGTATCTGATTATAATTATTTAGATCTATTCATATTTTATTAAATTTTTTCATATTCGAATTATTTTTTTTGGTCATATTCGATGATAATTATTTAAATATCTATTTACAAATATTCAAATATGTAAATCTATGAACCTTTAACAAATACATATTTTAATTAATAAAAGAAACTATATAATTTCATTAAAAAGAAGGCAATCAAACAAATAGTATAATTTTTAATTAATAATTGACTTTATAATTAATTTTTAATACTTATTAATAATAATAACCGCATTCAAATATATTAATTATGAACTCAATCAACAATAATTGTGTTGATTAACTTTATTCTTCATTAATTTTCTCTATATTATAATAATTTTTTAGATTTATTCTTTTTTCTTCTTAATTCTTCAATTATAATTTATATATGCGCATATATAGATTATGAAATTTTTATTAAAAATATAAATAATATATTATTTAATAAATATGTATTTGGATCGGATATTAAACGGATTGTCTACACATTTATCATATCCGTATTCATTTAAAATCGGATATCTACTAATCGAATATAGATAATATCCTTTTTAAATGGATGCAGAAAAGTTCTGTATAAATGGATATGAATGCAAACAGTAAACAAATTTTCGAATATCTATTTATAGCCCTAACCATACTTTGAGATATTAAATCCACGTCAAGATTTTGCAAAATTTAGCTAATTATAACATAAAGAACAGTAATAATTCTCATGTAACAGATAGAACTGCTACATGGAAAACAAAATCTGTAATGCTGCTCTGATAAGTTTTTTCTCAAGGTATCTTTACAAGATCCAGATATGTTACTCCAACTCTACCAAAGGTTCCCATGTCAGATAGCGGCATGGGGTACTTGTCCAACATTTCTTACTGACCATACATTTAGGTGTTGAGCTCTTTTCGTTAAAATATACACCAATCCTACCATACATATTAAAAACAGTAATCAAACGACTGTTAATATTTTATCAAGTCCACATCTCCAAAATTTAGAGCCTTGACAAGCATTTGTTCGGAGACATCCCAACACAAGTGTATTGACATAGGTACCAGAGCAGCAACAAACTATTTTTTTTCTTTTGAGGGGGGGGGGGG
>JACGDI010005435.1:705714-720527 GCA_014898725.1 Jacaranda copaia
CCCCCCCCCCCCCGAGGGGATGAAACCTCCAATCATATTATGGTGATTTTAGTTTTATAGTACTACGTATCTAGTACTTCCACGGCCAACTGTGTTACAGCCATACCATAGGGCACATAATTCGAATATACAAAATTGCGTCCACGATTCATAGATAAATTATGTTTCCTCTGATATATCAGATAGTTTGTTTAATCAGAGCTTCCTATTTTCAAAATGTCTTCTAGCAAGTTCAAGTTAAGCTTTTCAGGTCATTTAAGATTTCTGCATAAAGAGTTTTCACATCAACCCAAGGAAATCATAGTTTCCTAGAACTAGACCTGAGGATTGGATGTATGTGGTCTGAGTGCAATAACAGACAACAAGGGGTAAGGATGCTGCAGTATCTTCAATATTTAGAGGATTTCATAGTTCAACTAACATGGATTAATTTTCTATTTGCTTGTTGAAGATAGAATGTGGAAAGATGATCAGATGTTAAGGAATGAAAAAGGCTGAAAAGTGGCCGGTAGTTCAGAATGCAAGAAAATGTGAATAAAGATTAACAGTATCCGTTCATTAAGAATGAAACCAATTCCAAATGCTCTTTTTTAAGTTTAAAACCTTTTACGGCCTAGATCTTGTTTAGTTTACAACATTTTACAGCCAAAAGCATATAGCAAGCATCTTATCTTTTTTCCAAAAACAGGCTAACAGTATATATACCATATTTTCAGGAAAATTGACTGTGAAAAATCAAACTAACAACAGAAGCAACACTTATATCAACCCTTAATCATAAAAATTGAAATTAGTTATCCAACAACTGTTACCTGAAATGCTTCTAAGCTTATTGATGGGTTTGATAATTGTTCAGAATATCGAAATAAGATATACAGCACACCAGACCTCTGATGACCTTCAACTGATCCTGTAAATCATATTACCACGCAAAAGAAGGTACATGAAAAGGTAAATTGCTAGAAGCTCCTTACAGATTAACTTGTATACCCAAAAAACCCTATGAAAATGTAATGACTTCTTTGATTGCATTACATATTATAATATTTAATCAAGAAAAATCATAAAAAGAGAGGAGAAGATGGAAATTATAGAAGGTACATGAAAAGGTAAAATTGCTAGAAGCTCCTTACAAATTAACTTTTATACCCAAAACACCTATGAAAATATAATGACTTGTTTGATTGCATTACCCCTGGCCTGTTTGATTAAGAAATTAATTTCTGAGTTTTTCAAAAATTGATATATTCTATCAATTTTTGTTATCATTTTAACATGAGAAAAAGAATAAAACAATAACATATTATCATTAAGTTCATGCAATTCAAAATTTATATTACTCGCATAAATTATTTAATATTTAACGTATAAAAAATAAAATCATTATTATATAATTTATTATGATAAATCCAAAGAAACACATATTCGGAAGAACTCAATCCATTAATTTCTTAAAGTAAGACAAGCCAAGGAAATATATTCCAACAATCTAAGAATCCAGTATAAAAGGAAAAGATGGGGTTTTCGAATGAAAAGTTGGTGAAATAGGTTTATCTGCAGACAAAAGTTTATTTTATGAGGTTTACATTCATTTTCCTTTTATAAATAGCAACTGTACTATAGATAATTACTGCAGCCTGAATGAAAAGATAGGAGGAATAATATCAATGGTAGATCACCACTTCAATTCTAGCGCTATCTCCACCCAAAGGCACCAAGAAGAAACCAAGAAAACACAGTGCAAAGTATCAATTCTATATTTTGTCTTCCAAACTCCACCAGACCCGCTAAGAACATAAAATCCAAGGAACAAGGAAAATGCAATTCCCCACTCATATTTTCAGCACAATTAACATGTTTCATATGGGTGCAAACTACAAACCTGTTGATATTTCTCCAAGCAGCAAATTGTTGACACACGTTGAGGAGGGAGATACAGAAAGAGCCATGGTTAAACAATTAATTGCAGCTGCCTGCAAATGGTCACCAGAACTCCCATATAGATTTCATTTTTTATTTCTTTTTGTATTTGTAACAAAGAGAAAACATAATATGAAAGAACAATTATTGAAAGAGCAATTGAAACAATCTAATATCTTTGTAGGAAACATTCTGCAACCTGACATCTTCAAAAGTATCAGAAGGAAAAATTAAAACCAGAGAGTACAGAAAAGTTCCACACATAGAACCAGGGATCACGTTTTAAAATTTATTGCATATAAGCTGTTCGAAACATAACATCGGTTTGACTAGCAATAGGCTATTAAATTCATGTGCAAGAGACAATTTTAAGACCACCAACGACAACATGCAGGGGAAAGTTTGCCGAAACAGAACGCGAAGACCTCTACAGCGTAAAAGACAAAATCAGGTTTGACAATTACTGGATAGTGGGGCAACCGTAAGTCTGGTTGAGGGTGCCAATATATGAATTGACAATGTTCAGTCTGGTTGAAAATTGAAGGGCTTATGGAACTGTATATTCTGGTTCCAAAATGACAATAATTTGGATGAGTCCCTATTTTAATGGATCCTAAAGGAACTTGGAACTCAAAACAGCTTCATAGCCCTAAGGAGCAGAAAATCATTAAAAGTTTCTCAATGTTCATAGCCGTCTAACAAAAGATCCACACGGTCCAGCAAGTCTCCAGGCTCCAGATTAAATTGAAGTACACAATACCGCAGCATTGAGAAATTTACAAGTGTCTGTCTGGTTGTATGTCCAGCAAAACAAAGTAGTAACTTTCTCAACCCAACGAAGTCCAGGCAATGGGGAGTCAGACCACTGATGAGTATGCATGAAATCTTAATACTAACCAGCAAGCTATTTCGATCACTTTGAAATGGAAAACCCTCATCAATTGTTGACTGAATTGAAGAGATAACCGTCGAGAGTAGCTCTGAGGACATTCTTGAATATCTGCAGAATGAATTAAGTACAGTTAGACACATTTAATAAGTAAATTTTAGCATGATCAAACCATTGTAAAAGTACTTGTGCAAATACTTCTTAGTATAAGCAGTATTTATACCTGTCAACTCTCTGTTTTGCAGCTTAGGATTTCATATTTCTTTAATCCAAAACGCCAAGAGACAAAATGAAGTATCACTTTTACTAAGAACTACGAGCTATGCAAGCAGCAACAACTTAAAGCTACTAAATAGTAGTGGTTAGAAAGCCTCAGAATTACCACAGAATGGGTCCTCAAATGGGGATGAAGGAAGAACTACTCTATCTTAAAGAACAGAACTGTCATTGCCTATACTCATAAAACAACAAAGCTGATGTCTTCACTAGATTGCTGCAGTCACATGCTAACACTTGCTATATTCTTTAACTTAACTGCATCAACCCATCCCAAGAGATCCCTACGGTTGATCTTGGATAGTCATGACAATGCCAGAAAGAGTAGAACTAGATGGAGAAAAAAAATTCTCTGGTAATTCCAGGGCTTGAAAAAGCACTTACGGTGTAGATGATATCAAAAGCATCAGGATTTTGAATGACAACGCCAGCAATCTACTGTTGGTTTCGTGTTGGATTAAATACAAAGTACCTATTTAATAAAATGAAATTTCACCAGGTATCTGCTATCAGAAAATTATAGTTCAAGAAAACAGTAAAAGAAGCGGAAGAATTTTTTAAATGACAAAACTGAAAAACACAAAGAAACAAAAAGCACTTCTGCATTCCAATACCTGAATGCAGCTGCATTAAGATGTGCCCAAGAGAACTAGAAAGTGCTGTAAATGACCCACATTTGGAGTGCCCCCTAAATTCTGCTACCTGAAGGGAAACGGAGGCAGGCCCATCCAACATTGTCATAATACTAGAGCCAGCTGCAATCCGCACCTAGGCAACAATTTAAGATCATTCAGTATATAAAGTGCCAATTAAAATAGGGAAAATTTATTCTGCACTACTTGGGCAAAACATTAATAACGCCTCATGGCATGAATACTGTGCTTGTATTAAGATATTTAGAAAAGATACAGAGAGCATAAAAGACAGGCACAAAAATAACTAAATGTCCAAGTGCAACCAATACAAATAACACCTTTAAATAAGGATCAAAAAGCAAGCAACTCATCAGAGTAGTCTCATATTTCCTGCAAGTAAGAAACATAAAGTAAGTCACAAGAAGAAGATATGAAAAGCGGCCTAAAGGTTCTAAGAATGTTAACTAAAATTTACAAACAACTATATTTCATAAACAAGAGAAAAGAAAGCAGAATGATTCACCTATGCTGTAGCACATCATTGGATGGCAAAAGCATTGTCCATTGGGCTGTAAACAATTTGGGATCAGCTCGGCAGAGATCCTTCCGGCAAAATTTAAGAGTTAGATGCAAGAAAATGAAAATGTAATTGGTCCACAGAAACAAATAAGTATTAATTCCTTGATGAACCACCAGTAGCTTAAGCTTTTTGGATTAACTTTACAAACTCTACGCATCACACATAGGATTGACTAATAGTCATAATCTTAACTTCAGTAGAAAAAGAATGGAATGATGGTGTCTAAGGGAACAGAACTTATTGTGGACAATTAGAAAAAAATAAATTAAAAATAATCCACATATGCTCAAAAATTTCTGCCTGTATGAACCATAGAGGAAGTTGAAAAAGAGAAATAAGAAAAAATGAACAAACCTGGATACAAAGAATTGCAGCTAACCTAGCCTTAGCAAACTGCATGTCAGAATTATCCGTCATTGATCCATCATTGTCACTGCAATCTGAATCTGATGATACAAATTCATGCTTAGGAGAAACCAGGCATTCCGCATCTTTGCACTGTTGATTTCCCACAACCTTTTTCCGCAAGTGTGGAGGCCTATAAGGGCCAGTTCCTGATCTACTTGATACTTCAAAACATGAGTTTTCGCTTGTCGGACCAACGCCCTTCTTGCGATTAATTGCTTGAGTCATAAAAAGGGACTTATTTAGAAGGCCATAACGGAAAAAAATCCTCAATGCTGCTACAAAACCAGCCACCTAAAATATTTGAAACTGCAATGATGTCATTGAAATGCAGAAATGTATAATAATCTTTGCACAATGAATCAATCCAAAAGAGGCAGGTTCTTACATGGTCTGCCAGATTTCCCCTAGGCTCTGATAGAACCCAGTGCAGACAATGCAGAAGCTCTATATAAAACCTGTCCGAGATGGTAACAATATGTGATATCTCAAAACTGATTATTCGAAATGAAACTCTGGATAAAAGGGCAGAGAAAATTACATGGCAGAAATATTTTCCTCCAATAGAAGATTTTTACATGCCAACAGGTCCATAACTTTTCTGAGGACCTAGGACAAAAATAAATCCTAAATTAGCTATTTCAAGCCTGCATCATTAAGTAGACCACAGTGTCCACATACCTCAATTGTTGACTGCCAAAGGTCAACTGGTAAAGAAGAACCTACTCTTGAGTATACTTCACCAATTATGCCAAATGCAACTGTTAGGGCTTCCCATGCACATCCAGATACTGTATGGTTGTCGCTTGGATAAGAAGAGTACATTGACTCCCCATGAAAACACTCGACCACTTGAAGAACAAACTTTAGTAGTTGCTCATTTTCCGACGACAAAGCATCTGCCTGATATAAACCAAAAAGGCATCTGAAAAAATAGATCAATTAGAAGTGCATAAATATAGGCGAAATTGGTCGTAATGTATCACTAAATATGCAACATAAGCAAAAACAAACACAACCCACCCAAAAAATGGTGCAAAATTGAAGGAAGAAGATAAAGTAAAAGAGCTGAGGCAGAGAAGAGAGTAGACAGCAATGAACTTAGGGAGCTTAAACTAGTGTTAAGACAAAGCAGCAAGTATTCCCTGAAATAAAACATGTTCCTGAATAAGCACTGATATTTCAGAACGATTCTATTGCTTGCCTCATGTAGGCACGTGAAAGGAACCATGTTTGCAAGGCATGGAAAAAGGGAGGGAGGAAGGGAGGAGAGAGAGAGAATAGGAAAACAGATTATCACACCGTAGACTTTGTAAACATTGTTTTGTGGCTTTGATTATGGAAACATTTCCAATTAGCACACTCTCTGTTTTCTCTTTGCCAAGGAAAATTTGCAATATCCTTTTGAAAGAGTCAAGCACAAGGGCCCAAGATGTCGAATTCATTTCCAAAGAAGAGCGATGACTGATGCCATGGATCTGCAAGAAATAAAGATATGTAATATTAACTGGCAATAGAGGTGCACCACAAAGTTAACAGGTGTTATTCCTTCTCATTTGAGTCACATAACAATACAATACCAATGCTCTAGATGATCTAGAAATAATTTCATCATCATAAGTCAAAGAAGGGATAAATATTAAAATGCTAAACATGGAAAAGAAAAATAAAACTCCATATACCGTTGCAAATGAGTGAAGACAGGAAAATATGGTTACTACAAATCAAGATTTTGGTCAATAATAATCAAGAGGTTCAGATGCAGAAAAGTCAATCCCTGTGAAACCATGCTACACCTCATTACAACTGACATTGTAACTTACAGTAGCAGACTTGCAGTTTGGCCATCACTTTCCAGTACAGCAACAAATGCCAATACCCTATTAAATTCTATAATTACTAATGTCATTCTTATATGAATAGATGTTCTTTATGTATCTTTTGGTTAGATAACTCAGAAGTTGAAGGAAGACAATATTATCTGATGAAGACCATTTGCTAATCATGAAATGCATCCACTGTAAAGGGCAGCCTTAAACCAATCGAATAGCTTCTGAACAGAATAACATTTACAGCATGTTGCTGTAAAGAAAGGCTCAAAACTGAGCACCCAATGGCATTATTCATGCTCATCTCTTCATTGCAAGATCAACAAAGAATTTCTTCCATATTGCGTCTAATTCAATCATAACTTCCTGTAACTTCTTTGCTTTCCACCTGCAGACTAATGTTTACTTAATATAGAAGCGGGCTTTTAAGCACATAAAATGCATAGCTAATCAAGATAAACAATGAAGAAAAGGGAATAAAATTTTAAAAACACCAAGGAGTAAATGATAGAAAAATAAAGAATCAACACCATCTGGAACTATTTCAGAGATGTTGGAAATTATCCAATTCACGTTGTCTGGAAGAAGCAATTTGTTTTTCAATTATGTACTGCTGCACAAGTTAATTTGATATCAGTTGAATCAACCAAAGGTACAGCATATTTTATGTACCTAAGTCTAATTCAGTACTTAGCAGGCAAGATGATTAAGAATTAACTAGTTACTTAACTGGAGTCATCTGGGTGGTCCTGTCTTTTAATTGGATTATCTTGTTTACTAATTCAAGTTAATACGTCTTTTCTCTAATCACAATGCTTAGCCTAGCACATTCAATACAATATTTACTGCCAGGGAACTGTTCATGCCAATTTTCTCAGAGAAAACAGGCATTGTTTTGTTGCCCTGTCTTACAGTCCACATCAACATCTTCCCCTGGTAAATTGTACATGTACAAACATGAGTTATTCCATGCATAACTAATACAGAGTTTTTTAATTTATTATTAACTCATTAACAGATGAGTTTAATTCCATAATTCAGTAAGAAAGGGGGACTGGAAATATGAGAGTTATAAACTCTATGAACTTCCATCGTATCTCCCTCCAAAACCGCAAGCAGGAAGCAGAAGTTAGGAGAGTTGTTTCAAATCTCTGTGCAATATTTGGTTTCATTCCCCAAATTTTTGGTAAATGAAACCAAATATAGTTTTCTAATTTTTCTCTAAACACCCAAAATACCACAGGCATAGTCATTACATATGTATATAACCATATATAGTTATTTATATACATATACATTCTCATTTTACAATTATATATACATAAAAATAGTAATGCTAAATCACATATCTTCACCCACAACAACCAATATGGCAATGATACAATTTCTCTACAACAATCTCTACTCAATTATATACACACACGCGTCACATTCTCTCAACCAACCGCAAAACACCCAAAATAAAACCAAACACTACCCAGGCAAGGGCAATCTACTTCCTAGCAAATAAACTGAAACTGAAGCACGAAATAGCAACCAAAACGGGAAAAGGGCGAAGTAAAACTACTATACAAAGTACCAAGTGAGACAATTTAGTGAAGGACTGAGTAACGTCCTCAGTTCCTTGGGAATGAGAAATGTTCCGAGCCAACTCCATCAATAACATCAAGTCTGACGTGACCTGAGAGGCCACATAAATCACATCATCAAAAGAACAACATCAGAGCGGATAACATCACATCACCTAGTTGAAGGTTACCTCGTGAGAAGGCAACTCGGGAGCGGCAGCTATAAGAGAATCGGATTGGGAAAAAACGAGTTGGTTGAGTAGGTGGAGGATGGTGGACCGAGAAGGTGACGCCAAGGTTTCATCCCTCAGGGTTAGAAACGCTGTTCTCCATGACCTCACCACGGATGACATTGGGAGCAGATTTCGTTGTTTAATTTTGTGAATGCTGTGATTTCGACAACAATAATTTATGTCATAGCAATATTTTAATGAAAAAGTAAAAAGGATTGGACAATCGATCCTGAAAAACTGACAAAACCGTTAATGTGCTTGAAGCCCAAAGAATCTCAGGCATTAGTATTGACGAGTAGCTGGGTTCATTCTCGAGTATTTTGATTTCCAAGGGGAAACGATCGGACTCTTGCAGAATACGACTAAATGGGCAGATGTGCTTGTTTTGTTGGCCCTAGTCCTTGCTACAACCAATAACGAGTAACGAGTACTAGAAAAAACGAAAAAGATATTGTGAGTAAAAAAATTGATATGGATCCTCAATTGTGATTGACACATAGTAATTGATACGACAAAAAAAAGAATAAGGAATGGTCCACTAGCCCAACAAAGTAAGCCCATCAAAATAGGCATCCAAATTTAAGCGGGTTGAAGCCTATTATGAACTTAATTAATATAAATATTAACTTATAAATTCAAAAAGACATCTAAGTAATTATTTGTTAAACTCGAGCTTTGACTCTACAAAAACTCATTCAAGGAGTAAAACCCACATACTAATTTTTGGAAAGAAACTAGACTCCATTTCCTTATAATATCATCTTGGTACCATCTATGGGAACTCTCTTCTAAACTGGGAAATACTAAGAATGTTGATGAGGTCCGCAACTTGAGACTTCAATGCCCAAGTGGCACTATGAGGTAAGACATGAAGAACAACTGACTGCACATGCAATCTTGTCTGACAACAGAGCCAACATTGGATGCCACCACAGACGATACACAACCAATAAGCTCCACTCACTGGAAGACCAATGATGCAGTAGACTCAAAAAGCATTATAGTACTGATGAAGAATGCCTCTACACGAGCTACTATCAAAGTCATGGCCCAATACGCTGATGAACACCACTTGCAAGAGTAGCCTTAATCATCTTACTAGAGCCAAGAAGCATCACCATCTCCAAAAGGGACAAGGCATTGTTCCACTACTACCTCAACAAGTTTACATATAATTTTCCATTCGAGCTAATTAATGATGGCAATTGCTAACCGCAACTGGAGTTCCAATTCACTTACATTTAGAATGTATGGCTACTGCCATGTTGTTTTGTAAACATTTTCTTTGTTCTCTACCCAAATAATTTTTATTGAAAGTGTAACTTTGTTTAAATATTCCCCAAACTTTGAGATACATCCTAGAAAAATAAATTTAGAAAACTCAACTATCAAGGCCCTCTACTCAATACCTCATAAGCTCTATAGTGCTTAGAATGTATGGCTACCGCTCTACTGCTATCTAAACATCATCTTTGTTTTTAACCCAAACAATTCTTATTGCAGGTGAAACTTTGTGAAAATATTCCCAAATATCATATCTCCAAATTCTTCCATTGATCTTTGTTTTGGAGTAGCTCCTTTTTTCCTTTCATATAGATGAAGTATAGTGTTAAAATCCTCTCCAACAATCTAAGGTTCAGCTATAGCAATGAATCTCAAACCATCCCAAAGTGAACACTGTTCAGTCTTAGAGCATTTAGCATATACAACGCTACCAAAAAAAGCTATATAAAGAAGATTAGATGAGACTTTCGCATGCATGAACTAATTATGATCCACTAACATCTTTAGTTTCTTTTTCTTTCTCAATTCATAAAGATAAGATTGAGTTTTATTATTTTTAATCCCTTGAATGCTCTAGTTCATCTTATTCATAAATCACTGTAGGGATTGTAAATCTAAAGTTGCATTCTATTTATCACCACATTCTTCTTTCTTTTATTATTAGATGCTGATTGTTCTTCTCCTATAGATACTATTCTTCTACACATAACTCTAGTTTCTTTAAAAACTTCATATTGCTATACTTGTTCTTCTTTGCTATTAGATAACTAAAATGAGCTATCTTATTCATTCCCTTAATCCTAATGACTAGGAATAACTGAATTGTCCCTATTAGTTGAACTGGAATTAGTTTTTGACTTGAATGGATGAGGGTTTTTGTAACCAGCTTTATTCTCAAGACAAGCTACTGAAGTTTCATGTTTTTGAAACTCATATTTTCATTTGAAGCCAAAACTTGTAAATTATGATCCTAAGAATCATTTTGGACTATAGTATCAAGAAAATTTTCAAATTGTTCATGTCCTTTATTAGCTTTTCCCATATTATCAATCTTATCTCCTCATTTCTCCAATGCATGATCTTTCTCCATCATATTTCCATTCTCTATATGTTTTGTGATCTTAATTTGAGTATAATTGGTTCTTGCATCATCTTTCCTCAAACTTAAATCCTCGATTAATTCAATAAGAGATGAATCTATAATGATTGTTTTTCATTTGTCTTAGGGTTAGGGTTTTGATTTTATTCCTCAACCTTACCCTCTTCAATCACTTTCTTTGCTATACTTTTCTTGTTCCTTAACTCAATAAGCTTATCTCTAAGATTTTTGTTAAGTTTTATTTGTAGCTTGTGCATATTGTTTTTTATTAGGGTTTTCATAGCAAATTTCTGCAAAATGGCCAATATGATGACAAACCTTGCAATATTCTGAACAATTTTCATATATTACCTTCTATAATCTCATCGAAGATCCTTGTCCCATCTAAATTTTAGTATCTCTCATAGTTGTCAAATCAATTTCTACACAAAACATAGTAATGCTAGATGTTGTTCTATCAATAATTGGCTTGTTAATTTTGAGGGGTTTTCCAATCAATCCTGTAATAGCAAATATCATCTATTTGTGAAAGAGATGATCGAAAGATTCAGAAATTGAATCCAAATTACAGTAATAGGGATCCATCTTAGGGTTGAAATTTGAAGTCCATTACAATACACGCATAAGGCATCCATCAAACATCCATTATCATTTCATCCACCTTCTTATATAGTCCTCTTTATTAGTTAGATAAATTAGGATGTGTTTAGCATCCAGAACTTCAATTGCATAAACCCCTTTCGAGCCCAACTTTGAAAATCTAGTTCGAAGAGAGGAAATCCATGAGAGAATTTATGTTTTTTTTAGGGTTTTAGGGTTCATGGCCTAGAGCAAAGGTTTTAGGGTTTAGAGTTTAGAGTTTAGAGTTTAGTTTTTTTTATTAAAGCTACTTGTGTAACACCCTAAGTTTTGAAATCCTAAAATATAATAAAATATGACATCACTAGGCTTGACTAAATTAATTTTGGGTTAGAGTGTGTTAAAAATCTAGAACTAAATAATTGCAATCAAGGGATTTAATTAAAAATAATCTCGACTTCCAAGACTCTCAACTCATTACCTCATGAGCTAACACAAAGCTCTTTTAGAGCATGGCTACTATCCTGCAGCTGTCCAAACAATTATATTTTTTTCAATCCAAATGGTTGTTATTGGGAGTGAAATATTTTTGAAATATTTTGAAAACATTTATATATATCGTAGAAAAAATTATTTTCGAAAACATGACTTCCAAAACTCTCAACTCAACATCCTAATAGCTAACACATAGCAATTTGAGAACATGGCTACTACTTTGTAGCTGTCCAAAAAACTTCATTTTTTCTGATCCAAATGTTTGTTATTGCGAGTGAGACTTTTTTGAAATATTCTAAAAGCATTTAGATACGTTATAGAAAAACTTATTTTTGAAATCTCGACTTCTAGGACCCTCAACTCAACACCCTATTAGCTAACACATGGCATTTTGAGAGCATGGCTACTGCCTAGTAGCAGTACAAAAAACTTTATTTTTCCAGACCCAAATGGTTGTTATTATAAGGAAAATATTTTTGAAATATTCTCAAAGCATTTAAATACATCGCAGAAAAAATTATTTTCGAAAATATGACTTCCAGGACTTTTAACTCAACACCCCATGTAATAACATATGACTCGCTTAAAGCACGGCTACGACCTTACTGCTGTCCAAAAAACTTCATTTTTTTTTCCAAATAAATGGTTGTTATTGTGAGTGAATTTTTTTTGAAATATTCTAAAAGCATTTAGATGCATTGCAGAAAAAATTATTTTCAAAAACATGACTTCTAAGACTATCAACTCATCACCTCATGAGCTAACACAAGGCCCTTTGAGAGCGTAGCTATTGTCCTGCAGCTGTCCAAAAAATTGTATATTTTTTGATCCAAATGGTTGTTATTGGGAGTGAAACATTTTTGAAATATTCTGAAAGTATTTTGATACATTGTAGAAAAAATTATTTTCGAAAACATGACTTCCAGGACCCTCAACTCAATACCCTAATAGCTAACACATGGTACTTTGAGAGCATGGCTATTGCCTACAGATATCCAAAAAATTTTATTTTTTCCGACCCAAATGGATATTATTGCAAGTGAAACATTTTCAAAATATTCTCAAAGCACTTAGATATATCGTAGAAAAAATTATTTTTGAAAACTTGACTTCTTGGACCCTCAACATAACACCTAATGTGCAAACACATGGCTCGTTGAGAGCATGGCTACGGCCCTGTAGCGGTCCAAAAAACTTCACTTTTTCCAACCCATATGGTTGTTATTGAGAGTGAAATATTTTTAAAATATTCTCAAAGCATTTAGATATGTCGTAGAAAAAATTATTTTCAAATTCTCAACTTCCAAGACCCTCAACTTAATACCCTCCAAGCTCATAAATAGCACTTTGAGGCATGGCTACTGCCTCACATCAGTCCAAAAAACTTCATTTCTCCAGATCCAAATGGTCTTTATTGCAAGTGAAATTTTTTCAAAATATTCTGAGAGCATTTAGATACGTCATAGAAAAAATTATTTTTGAAAAAATGACTTCTAGAAACCTCAACGCAACACCTCATGTGCCAACACAAGGCTTGTTGAGAGCATGGCTACGATCCTGCAACTGTCCAAAAAATATCATTTTTCTGACCCAAATGGTAGTTATTAGGAGTGAAACTTTATTGAAATATTCTCAAAGCATTTATATATGTCACAGAAAAAATTATTTTCGAAATCTCAACTTCTTGGACCCTCAACTCAACTCCCCATGAGCTAACACATGCCACTTTGAGAGCATGGCTACTGTCCTACAACTATCCAAAAAAACTTCATTTTTCCCGACTCAAATGGTTGTTATTGTGACTAAAACTTTTTTGAAATATTCTCAAAGCATTTAGATGCGTCACAGAAAAAATTATTTTCAAAATCTCAACTTTCAAGACCCTCAACTTAACACCCTATGAGCTTACAAATGACACTTTGAGAGCATGGCTACTGCCTCAAAGTAGTGCAAAAAACTTCATTTTTTCTAACTCAAATGGTCTTTATTGTGAGTGAAAATTTTTTAAAATATTCTCAGAGCATTTAGATACATCGTAGAAAAAATTATTTTCAAAAACACGACTTCTCGGAACCTCAACTCAATACCACATGAGTTAATACATGGTTCTTTGAGAGCATGGCTATTGCCCTGTAGCTATCCAAAAAATATAATTTTTTATAACCCAAATGGTAGTTATTGCGAGTGAAACTTTTTTGAAATATTCTCAAAGCAATATATACGTCACAAAAAAAAATATTTTCAAAATTACGACTTCTTGGACCCTCAAGTCAACTCCCTATTAGCTAACACATGGCACTTTGAGAGCATAGCTATTGCCCTGCAAATATCCAAAAATATTTTTTCGACCCAAATGGATTTTATTGCGAGTGAAACTTTCTCAAAATATTATCAAAGCAATTAGATATATCGTAGAAAAAATTATTTTTGAAAACTAGACTTCCTGGACCCTCAACATAACACCCAATGTGCAAACACATGGCTCATTAAGAGCATGGTTACGGCCCTGCAGCTATCGAAAAAACTTCATTTTTTCCAACCCAAATGGTTGTTATTGAGAGTGAAACGTTTTTAAAATATTCTCACACATTTAAATACGTCGTAGAAAAAATTATTTTCAAAATTTCAACTTCCAAGACCCTCAACTTAACACCCTATGAACTCATTAATAGCACTTTGAGGCATGGCTACTGCCCCGCATCAATTCAAAAAACTTCATTTCTCCAGACCCAAATGGTCTTATTGCGAGTGAAATTTTTTTAAAATATTTTGAGAGCATTTAGATATATCACAGAAAAAATTATTTTTGAAAAAATAACTTCCAAAAACCTCAACTCAACACCCCATCTGCTAACACATGGCTCGTTGGGAGCATGGCTACGGCCCTGCAGTTGTCTAAAAAATTTCATTTTTTCAGACTTAAATGGTAGTTATTGCTAGTGAAACTTTTTTGAACTATTCTCAAAGCATTTATATATGTCATAGAAAAAATTATTTTTGAAATCTCGACTTCTTGGACCC
>JACGDI010005436.1:3316-15662 GCA_014898725.1 Jacaranda copaia
TATTTAAATTTGACCAAATATCCTATAAGATCTTTGTTAGTTAGTATCATATCTGAATGGATCTATCCGAAATTCGATATAAAAATCGACCAAATTTATTTTTTTTTTTCATTTTGAATTGTATAGAAATATTGTGTTTATAAAATAAATTTACGTTATATTTAAACTTTTAACAATTTTTTATTATGTATTAGTCTAAAAGTTAATTATTTAAATACTAAACCCCTATTTCACATTATTAATGCATAAGTGAACTATTATACATTATTATATTTGATATTTTATTAGTATCCCTTTTATTTTTGAAGCTAAAGTCTCAATATTAATAGCATAATATAAACATCAATATAGATATTAGGTCAATATAATATATAGATTTTATTTTAAAATATTTATTAATATTATATATAAGAGCATTAATTTAATAAAAAAAATTTAAAGTTCAGTTTCAGATCTTTAACAGAACGAATTGCTTAATTCCGTATCTAATATACTTATTTCGGATTACAAATATTTATAATCAAATCTAATTTATCGAATATTTTAATCAAATAAAAATAACAAAATTCAAATCGAATTTAGATCGAGCTTGAATTAAAATCCGATCTATTGACAACCTCACTAGTAAGTGATTTTAAAATGTTTCTTAAACTTTGACAAGAGATGAATGTGTTATCAACACTTAATAAGAAATAAATGAAATGAAAGAGTCAACCCACCAACCCGTCCGACCGCAATCAACCTGAACCATACGGTGGGAAGATAAAACGACATTGCTGCTAATTATATTTGAAACCTCCTCATGTCGGATCGGGTTTATTTGTGTATACAAATCTATTCGAATCACCCCTCTGTGCACACCCTTAATGCAAATAACTAAAATAACGTTTTACTGAATTATAATGACAACGTCAAATTTTTTATTTTATTTTTTATTTCAACATGATTTATATATACAAAATGTATTTGATTTTCAATTAATTATTTTTACAAAAAAATATTTAATCCATATATCAATGGTAGACAAATTTGAGCGGTCAATTAAGTGTAGCCTATTTATTTTATTATTTATGCATTAAAAATATGAATAGAATGGCCAATGATAAATGGGTCAATCAGATGTCGAACCAATAAATTTTAGTTTTGTGGGTGAAATTCATTTAGAAAATACATAATATATAATTAATGTAAATAAGTTGACCTGCGATTATAAGATTGTTTAGGTTGTTGGATGATTCCCATTAAAATTTTTCGATATTTAAAATAAATTATATTAAAATGGATAGAATGCCAATTAAAATGAAACAACTTAAGATTATACGTAGAATTATCTTTAAATAAAATAGCTAACAGTATATATAATAAGCGGTATCACATAAAGAACCATATATCAGACATCCATCATATTTTTCTCAAATCCAAAAATAGAAGCCTTGTCAATAGATAAACATTCGTGATCGATCTTGGATTATAATTTGAGTTTAATTAAATTATACTTGTCTAACAAGAAGTAGACTTCGACATGTTTTAAAGATACTTCTATTTGTTTGGGCAATTTTGTAAAAAAAGATATAGTTTTCTTTTTTCTTTTTTCGGAAAATTCGAGGAACAAACATATAATGAAAAATTGGCAAAGCTATCATTTCACAATGTTCTACACTTTGATATGGCGGGTTATTAGTGTGGCTTCAATTTCCATTAATGTCTTTAGCTGATTTGTCACCTGCGTTCTTTGCGGGAATGTCGCAGGTAAATATGTTTATCAATTTCAGTATATACAGTCAATATTGATGATTGCGTAAAATTGCTTCATGATACATATATGGCACATACGTAAAATATTAACACAGGTGTCACACAAGCAATTACTATTGTTGATTATGTTTTCGATGACACTAGTCCCTTGTTTTTTTTTATTTTTAATAAGTTTTTGTTTTATTTTAATACCATCCCAAATTTCTATCATATATTGCAAATTGATCATAGTTACGGTTTTATTTTACAATTTATCCATTTTTTAAATATACTTGTGGAAATGTGAAAAATAATGTTTTCAAAAATAAAATAAATTTTCTTTGTAGTATAGTTGATTTTATCTCTTGTTTGTATATCTTCTTCAATTTGGGGCAATAATTCTATTCCTCTTCATGCAACCCTTTTTATAATTATAAATAATTGCATCTTTTTTTATTATAAATAATTATAAATCTTTTTTTGATTATTAATAATTCTATCTCTTGTGAAGTGCTGATGAAATAATAAAAATTAGAGATTTTTGTAATTATAATTTTTGAAAAAATAGATGATACAAGTAGAACAATGTCTTTTTGATATTGTTGGAGACGAATGAAAAAAAATATATATACTTGATATTAATAATTAAGAGGACAAACATATGATAAGGATTAAATATGAAGGAGAAACACCAAAAAAAACATATATATTTCTATACATCTTCCAACCTTATCTTAATGTAATAATAATATATAATACTATAAAAGACTAGATATATCCAGGATGCTTTCTCAAAAGTATTTCTCCCAGATCTAGGGAGAATTCCGAATTCCTTCCAGAAACTAGTGCAGGCAAAATTGAGCATTATTGCGTAATAATTAATACCAAAATAGAATGATCGATGCTTATATTATAAAAACCCATTCACAATTTCCAACAAAATTTAAAAAAGAAAAATAATAAATAAATAAGTGAAGTCTAAAAAACAATAAAACTGAGCTCATATAACGAGAAAAGAATTGGGAGTCAATTCTTAAAAAATAAAAGACAACAATAATATATAATTCCCCACTAACACGAGAAATTTATTAAAAAAAAAAATTGTGATAAAATTTTGTAACTACTTCAGCTTTCATTTGTGGCTTCCATGTTCGTTGACATGTTCGCCGACCAACACCACTGCTTTACATTCGCAGTTGTCGGACGAACCCCACTTGACAAAGCCAGCTATAGATTAGATAAGAAATTAAATTAACTGAAAAGAAATTATCAGTTTAACAAAAATAAAGAAAAAAAGAATATTTTTGTGAGGTGTATATATATTTATAGACACTGAGAATCTGATCATAAAGTCGAGATTGCTTTGCTTTTCGGGAAGTGAAAAACAAACTATGATTCTCACGTTTGCACGTCCGCCAATGTCTTATTCCTCGTCAAGAAAAGGTGGTCCGTTTCTTCATGTTATGATCATATTTTTCCTTAAACATTGATGATCATGTCATACATTTACGTACAATTTGTGTATATATATATGTATATCTAACAGCCGTTGTGCAGGATTTAGTGCACAGTTACTTCCTGTGCCGGCGGAGCAAAGAAAATTTTTTTATGGCAGTTGTCGCCGGCAGTATTGGCCGCCGCGGCTGGGATGTAGTTACCGCCGGAGGATCCGAGCTTTAAGTACTGATGACTGGGCAAAAATTAATACAATTAGCAGAGAGCAACTGGAGGTAGCTCTCCCGAGAAACTCGGAAGAGCAGCACCGGTTGGACTCGAATCGATCTCCATATGGTGAATTTTTTGAGCTATTGGAAGCTCTTTGCTTCTTTACTCGTCCATACGCCATGATCGGAACGGTGAGTTTAAAATCTTTGGATGCTCAAATTAAATAAATGAAGTACTAACAAGAAGATAAAAAGAGGGAAAAGAGGGAGGGTTTAGATGCATAATTATATTTGAGTAAAATGGCTAAGGATATTTATAGTAATTCGTAATCACGTAGAGATTATGTCACACGTCTGAATATCTGTCGTCTCATATTCGGTTTAAATCTTCTATTTTAATATATATTTTATCTCCTATTTTATTATATAGATGTATAACACGTGTGTTAAATATTTTTTCATAAAAATAATTGATTGAAAACGACATACACGTGGCATATATACATTACATTGGAATAGAAAATGAAATATTAAATGGAATAGAAAATTCAAAGTGTTCATATTCACTAAATTTAAGAGAAGAAGTTTTGTCAAGACGCTCATTTTCTTGTAAGGGTGTTGGAATTAAATTTGACCTGTCAATTCGATCATGATCGACTCCAAATTCAATGTTTTTGGACTTGGGTTAAACTAAATAGAACCCACAATTGAATAGAATAAAAAATAAGGTTGAGTTGCACTTCAAATCAAACCCACCATTTTTTTTAAGGTGACCTCAATAATCCACTAAACCCAACCCATCCAATCCATTTGAAAATAATAAGGGCAATTAAATCCTAGTCTGAAAAATAAGAAGTAACTTTTTGTATTTGGAATAATTGTGGACAATATGAGAATGTGATGACCTCAATATATGTTACTCTTCGTATTGATTTGGGCTTGATGATGATGCTGAATATTGGGCTAACCATATTGAGCTTGTCAATTGTACTCATATTATGAGTCCCTCCACTCCTTAGGCTGTCTTTTCTTACCAAGGAAAGTGATGCCAGCCAATGTGCAAATGCGAGAACCTTAATCCCCTTCTTGGATTTGTATTAGCATATTCATGTTGATATATGGTGGTGCCATGGGGATTAATTGGAGCTTTTGCATCATCCCTCCTTAATGAAGCTTGGAATCGTTAGTCTTTCTTTCGTGAAACTTTTGACTATATGATATGTAGATCTATAGAGTTTATGAAATTGTGGTCGTTGGATTGATGTAGGCTTTGTGCCACTTTTTGCTGACATGTATAGTTGCACATCAACCACAATTTCATCATTTATTTACACACGCATCTTGAATTATCCAAATTTGAATTTTAGAAATCACATAAAAATGCAACATCATCATTGCTACTTAACCAATTAATTAGCAGATAACGTTATCTTATCATGATCCAGCAAGTTAGAATTTTATAATTACTTAAATAACATAATAATTTCAAGTATTCTACAATTTTTTTTTAATAAATTTCACTTTGAAAATGAAATAAGTGACTAATTAAGGTGTTGTTTTGGCAGCTTGGGTATGCAGAGTTTTTACTTGTTCCTTTGCTCGTTGAGAAGAAATTTGCCGTGCGTTAAGTTATTCTTCAACAGCCTCACAAAATTACTTCTTACAAAAGTTTTTGTTCATATTGTTAATTGTGTTCTCCTCACAAAATTACTTCTCAAAAAAGTTTTTGTTCATATTATTGATTGTGTTCTCCTAGGGATGTCTATCTGTCTGTATAATTTTGTTCTCATATTTAATATTGAACATGGAAATTTAAATTAATTGGACTAATGAAATATTAAATATAATATATATGTACATATGGATGTAAGATTGATAACATTTTGAGATGAAACCATCTATACTAACGTTTTGTTTATTCTTAATGAGTAGACATACATATATATAAAAACATATTTTAGTGAACTAAGATAGTCTATTAATTTTATTATTTATGCATCAAACAATATGAATCGATCGAATGGTCAATGATAGTTGGTCATTGCTTAGTTGGAGATTGAACCAACGAGTTTTAGTACATAGGGTGAAATTAATTTGTAAAAAATATAATATTAATTTAGGGTTGTCCAATTAAATTCAATCCAAATTGATCTATTTAATTATATCCTCTCATCAAATGGGATGTTGGATCTTGGATGTGGGCTTAGAACTTAAAAGACAATATACATTCAGAGGATCATTGTGTGAGTCCCAATTATATCCATTTGATGTTTAGATCAAAAATTGAAGCTAAGCTCGAACTAATAATGCTAGAATAATGTCAAAGTACTTACCTACTCTTCCTTAAATTGAATTATTTATATTAATGTGCAGGCATGGATCTCTCACTATGTTAGGTGGATGCGACGAAGCCATGTGTCCTTCATGAATAGCTAAGATCTGGGGTTGAAAAATTGGTCAGATTTGACTCCTAAAAAATGTGTGGATACTTGTTGCACATGCAAAAATTTTCGTGTTCAAGTTTTCTCTCTTGAAAAAAATATTTGTTGAAAAAATAAAAGAATAATTAATATGATTGTTGGAGCACAGCAAAAACAATTTAGATATGAGATTTAATTAATGAGGAATTTACAAACTAATATCACATAGTTGATGGCAAAAAATAACACCCAACAGAAAAAAAAAATAAAACAAGCACAGATTTATGTGGTTCAGCAAATTCTGCCAATCTCCATGAGAGTTTTCTTTCCTCAATTATGACAGAATTTTATCAATACAAGCCAATCCTTAAATTTGACATGCCCAAACTCAAGCCAAAAAAAACCTCTTGTACAACTCCTATCATAACTACCAAACAGATACTCACTCCACCTATTTATATTATCCCACTCATACTCACAATAACTACACCATGAGCATTATGAGTTCTGCAAGTGCCCTCTCTATCAAATAATAAAATAAACATCTTTATTTATAATAGAAAATTACTGGACTACTTTACCTATAACTAAGGAACCCAATACAAGAAGAAGTTCTAATTTTAGTCAAACTTAATCTCTCAATAACCGAGTCAAATCCCAATAATAGTTCTTCATATTGTCACATAAGATATAGATGCCAAAACGAAAATGAAATCAATTTTAATTCACTACGAAAACCTAACTTACGTCTACTAAGCTCCAACTCCACTCCAACTTAGATGGAATAGGATTGCCAAACTAAATCGAAGCTTTGAAAAATGTATTTAGACTAAAATCTTCGTCGGCTTCTTTAACATAATGCCCTGCCATTAGGTCATCTATCTAAGATATATGAATTTGGCTTGAACTTAGTAAAACTTACTTAGTGAATAATTAATTTTAGCATATTATACTTTAGAACAATAAATTGCAGAGTGGTTAATGACCAAATGACATCACCCTAACATTATATTGTCAGTAGAAAAATATTATAATAAATATAATAATGCAAATTGTTTTGTAAAAGTTCTTGTATGTTCTCTTTAATTACCTTCGAACTTGGATGATGATATTAGACACAAAATGTCTACCTAGCTGGACAAATCAAATCATGATCAATGATATTGAAAGTTCAAACATGTTACTAGAAATCCAATGGTGCGGCTGTGAACTTGCTAAACTGGTTCAATCCAATGGTCTTTCTTCTTTTGTTCCTTTTTATCTCATTGTAAATATTTTTGTAACGAGGGATTCCTCCTCTTTGACTCGATTTATTCAAATTTAGAATGAGAATATCTTAATTAATTATTGAAAAAATCACTTTCTAACAATAAAAACTGGCAAAAATTATAATCACAAGCCAGGAGTGACATTGATGTAACTTCTTAATTGTGACTTTAATCAAATTTTAATCTTCTAAAGAAAATAATACCGGTGCCAAAGTCATGCATGACCGTAAAAAAATTGTTCAATAAATCATGCCTTAGAACATTTAGGCCCATCCCTCCAAAGTTGAAAGCAAGCCTGTCACACATTTATGGCCAACAATGTATCAGATTATTTGGTTGCAAGAACAACCAAAGCTGGTGTAGTACTTTTGTCCGAAATTTACAAAGATCCATAGAAAAAAAGGTAGCCCAACTTGCAAATTCCGGCAATTCCGTTCAGATATTATATTAATCTTTGTTTTTGTGTTGGTACGTAAAGGACAAGAATATTAGACGTTCGTAGGATAAGGTCTCCTGTCCATTCATAGTACTAACTCCAAATTTCTATCAGGCAAGAAGGCAATAATTAAGTAAGTGTTTTTCTCATACGCAATGCAACTTTTTTGATTTTTTGTTGCTTTTCTAGAAATGAAAGAAAAATCATTGATGTGATTAATGTTTTATTAGGTTTAGATAAGTAATTACTTACGCAAGTTGAATAGTCTACTTATTTTTACTACTTATATTCAGAAAAAGATAAGCACCTTGTCATATTCTTGATATTTTTTTTTCTTTGTTTTAGATAATTAGATGTATTAACTATGATGCATGAGAAGCAACAATAACAACTCAAATTTAAAATAATAAAAATTATAACTAATTATTATTATTATTATTATTATTATTATTATTATTATTACAACTACTAACATAGTAACACATACACATTAATGACAAGTTATTGCAAAAATCTTGTTACAAATTATAATTACAAGTTTTATTGCCAGTTTGCCACCATTCTAGCATTATATAGTTCGTACTAAATGTAAATATTAATAATTTAAAACCTAGATATATATAGCTATCATTAATTATTAATTATAATAATTTTTCAACATTAGTTCTGTTAAGTTTAGGAAGAGTTTTCGCCGTATCAAAATAGTAATGATTTCCATTAATTACATATAATTGAAATACTTTATATATATATATAATCAATCATATCACATTTTTTCATTAATTGTTTTCCTCATAGTGTCGATTTATAATTAATGTTTTAATTATTACTAGTAGTTCGACCTTAATTATAATATGGTCTTATCAACATTACTTATCAGATAATCTATTCCTATACAAAAGTTGCCATCGGCCTCTTAGGGTCTTACTTCACCCTTTTATGATCATCTTTCTTGCAAGTAGCTGTGGCATGTGGCTTTTCCAATTTCTTTCTGTTTAGAAAAAGTTAGAAGGAAAAGCAAATGGAAAAACCAAAACTACAAAAAGAAAAGCAAATTAAAGAGATATTTTATCCTGCTGCATGCCATGATCTTAATACAAGTACAGCCTTGGTTACTAAGATCAGAGAAATTTGAATCTATGATTAGTTCTGTATCCATTAGATCAAAGTTCGGTATCTTCTTTAATTAGGTTGAGTTTGGGATTCTGAGCTGAAGTACATAAGGATTAGAAATTCTTGTGGAATTTTGATAAAAATCCTTTGAAATGTAAGCCAACAAAAGGGTGATGAGATCAAAATTAGTACACGAAATTGCGACAATACTAGTGTCATCTAATGATAATAAAGTTATTTATATTGCTTGTGAGTCGTGGCCTTATTATGTGGTCGTCAAGATGATGCCACATGTATCTCTGGATAGTCCATATTTTGAGTTATTTATCAAGAAGGTGTTGGATCGCATCTGATTCATCGTAAAATAGGCGAATTTTGGTAGTTAACGATATCTAGAATAAGTACATGTGCAGATTTTGGCTGCAAGGCATCATAGCTAGCTCATGGCAGTTATAATACCAACTTGCAAAGGACTACCTTTGGAGCAGCAAAATACCATGAATCTTGTTAGTCAATCTCATGCCAGTCTCCTATAAAAAATGGGACTGCAGACGAATTATTCATTGACAACTTTGTCAATCTTGATGAAAACTAATGTTTTGTTGTAATAAAATGCATTTCCAGCCGCTGTTTTAATAGAATTCCAATCAATATATCACGGCCTAGTCTTTGTATCTATGAATCCTGAAACTAATGTACACTTACTACCAGAAATCTTAAGGGGCCGGTTTCTCTTGTTGTTGAGAGAAATCTTCAAATCTTTCGCTCCAGTTGTATTACTATCATCATTACTGGATTTCTTGTCATAAATGCAATATATTACAACTTCATTACAAGAAATGGCAAGTTAACAGCACTTGAGCAATTTCTTAGAAAGCTTTTGCTATTGACAACTTCATATTTTTTGAAGTGTTCACAATTAATTGTCTATGAATCTTCAATTCCAAGTTAGTCATGGTGACAAATGGGTGGATTGGATTGAGTTTGATTTGGGTTTATGTGGGTTGGGTTCTATATGGGTTAAGATAAATGAGTTGAAAGTGGATTAGGTTCAAAATGGGCTTAGTTACAAGTTGGATTGGTCTTTGAAATGGTTCCAATAGAAAATAAAAAATTAATTTAATTTATTTATTCCAAAAAAATAATTCAAAAGATCATAGTATAATTATTATACCTTCTACACTCTATTTAATATACAATATTATAATATAATGAGATGATTTGTTAAATTAATTAAATTTTTTGAATGAACTCATTTTAAACTTACTTAATATCCATTTTGAACCCAAATTTGATACAACCTATCTGAAACCTAACCAACTCAAATCCATTTTTGAAATATTGAGTCCAACTCAACTCAAAATCATATGGGTTGGATTGAGCCCATAAATTCTAACCCAAAATTGACACCCATACAACTTACTAGAAAGTCATTGTTGTGCCTAATGATAATATACATTAAATCACTCACTTTCAACTCCCTTTGTTATGTACCATCAAAAGCTCCCACCATATTTGTTCTTGTGTATCTTTGGGGAGCATCATAGAGAATTATTTACTTTATGTCACAAGGATCTAATCAACTCTGCTTTTTGCTTTTCATTAGTGGTGCCACCTGCAAAAAGCTGCTCTATTTGGAAAAAGAAAGAGTGGGGTTAGTTGGTCATATACCAAAAGAGCTTGTGGAGATAATGCTGCTTCTCTTATTGGCTTCAAGGTTCTTTTGGCTTGTGGATGGGACCTTATAAACAAATTGCAGAATATATATATATATATATATATATATATATATATATATAGAGAGAGAGAGAGAGAGAGAGAGAGAGAGTAATTTTGCAAGGATGAGTATTTTTTTTATTATGTCCCTTCACGCAAAATTATTTGCACAATTCACCCTAGAAGGCATTTTTGTTAATTTTGGAGTTATTCCATTAACTTCATCCACTCAAATGAAAAATGAATTTGAAATACCACATCCATTCTCCATTTCATCCCACATAATAATTATAAAAAAAATTCCCAATTATTAATATCATCCTAAATTTTATCCTATCATTTTCTAAGTAAATGGGGCATTAATAATATAGACGTCCAGTATGAATTTTGAAACCGGTATGAAGAGTGAATTCTGAGGAATGAGGCATCATCTTTATTGGTGTGATGGCACAATTACCCTACAATGCCGCTACTTTAAATAACTTATGGTTGTGACATCAAACTTTTTTAATTTTTTTAACTAACTTGTTGAGTTGTGGAAAGAATTCTTCATACCTTATTCCTAACTACAAAACAAATATTATATTTTTATTTCTCTCTTTTTCTAATTAAAGGATATTTTAGGGCTCATTTGATTTTATTTCTAGAACCATTTTCAATTTTCGTGAATTGCCAGTCTATCGACAGTAGGGGGGTTGTTTTCAGGTGAGGGGGGTATATAGTACATTTATATATATGTATTATAACATTAGATTATATATATTATACATATATGTATTATATTATATATAATAATATATTATATATTTTTTAATATTTTTTTAAAAAATAATATGATTTAATTTGGGTCGTTGATTCTTAAAAAGACCTAATAGCTGATAAGTGGGGAGCGTAACTGTCTTTTTATGCATAAAAAAGTATAACCAGTTGCAACACTTAGCGTGAATTATTCACACACTCTCAAGGGTGCTGGTTGCATGATTTTAAAAAAGCACAAAGAATTTTTTGTATATTTTTATTTCATATGAGGTTATGAACCAATTTTGAATATGTGGAGGGGTGTTATGCAATTTACCCATTTATGTAAGAGAATCATCTCTCTTTGTTCCTGTTTTTTTATCCTTGTGTTGGTCATCATAAACAAAGGTTGGTAACTGGATCTAGTAACTATTGTTGCTACTAGTATTATTATATCTGTCGATTTTTTGGTGAGAGAAAGACAACGAGAGCAAACTATGATTCTCCAGTTTGCACGTTCCTCGTCGACATTCTATAATTCCTTGGCAAGGAATGGCGGTTAGTTCATTTATATCCACATCATTGTTAAGAAATTCATTCATTTTTATTGGCGAGTAATTTTCGTTTAATATCAATCGATTCATACATTCATGTGCGTGTGTAGGAATATTCTATCCACAATTTCCGGTGTCGTCGGAGCAAAGACGAATTTCCTACGGAAGTTGCCGCCGGCCGGTGAAATATAATTACCGCTGGAGGATTAGGGCTTCTACTGATGATTCGAAAAATATTATTCTTACAAGAGCAGAACCAGAGACAGTTCTTCCAAGGAACTCGAAAGAGCAGCAGCAGCCGCAGCTGAATTCGAATCGATCCCCCTTTGGTGAACTTTATAAGCTATTGGAAGCTCTCTACGTGTTTTCTCGTCCATATACCATGATGGGAACCGTGAGTTTTATTAATGAAAAAATTATTAAAAATAAATTCATGCAAGTTACATTTCATATTTCACTCATGTACGTATATATAAATTGGGCAAATTGCATTTTACCCCCTCTAAAAATGAAAAGGAGTAAAAAATTCTCTTATGAAAAAAAAAAGGCAACATACCTCATAGTGATTTTAAAAAATAAGCACACTACCTCCCCTTCATGACTTGCTGCAGTTTAACCTTAATTTCAATGTATAAAGAATATACTACCCCTAAATCCTTCGTATATTTTTAATTTTATTTATTTATTCTTTTTAAATATATAC
>JACGDI010005436.1:15762-31448 GCA_014898725.1 Jacaranda copaia
AAAACCTTATTTGCACTATATAAGTTAAGTGTATTAAGGGTGTCAAAATCAAACTCAACCCAATGATCTGATTATGACCCACCTGAAAACTATCAAGTTTGGGTTTGATATTTTTGGGTTTAGGTTAAATTAAGTCAAAGCTAAACTAACCTGACAAAAAAAGAATAACAATGGATTGGTTATGGGTCAACCTGCTAAACTCGAAAACAACAATCGGGTGGCCTAATAACCCAATAAACTCAACCCAACCCAAAAATAATTGGCTAATTAAAAATAAAATACACATCAAAAGAAGATTTCTTTGAGAAGTTTTGGGCAATGAATTAATGAAGAAACTAATTATTGGTGCAAAGAATTCGGATTTGATGGTTGCCATCAAAATTGTCTTGAACATTAATTTGATGTTTTTGTCTTTAAACTTTAATTTTTACTATTTAGTAGTTAATTATGTATTGATGGTTGTCATCAAAATTGTTTATTGAATAATGATTTATTACTTTTTTGTATTTAGAATAATTATGGACATGACAATTTTTAAAGTTATTGTGTTTCTTACTTCCGTAGACCTTACTAGTTATGTAGAATTGTCGATTTTATAGGTAGATCAAACTTCTACTCAGTTTTAATATTGGAATTTATAAATATGTAAAATAAAATATATAGATTGTGTTGGGTTGGGTCAAGTCACCCCGAACCTAACATAATTTTTTGTGCGTCAGGTTAGGATTGAGCTTTTTGGGTTTAGCATAAGATTGGGTTGGATTCAGATTTGGTATTTTTACATCATACCTCTACCTCAATCCAACCCAACTCAAACCCACTTAACCCACCCGAACTAACACTTTTAATCTTGAATTAGATGATTGATTATACTTATAACAAGCGGTGTTACATATTCATTAAATCAAGAGAACTCTTGTTAATAGAACAAAATCTTGATCTCGAATCATATTTTGAAATATTAATCCATACTAAACCAAACCCACATAATTAAAAAAGAAAAAAAAGATAAAGATAAAGATGAATTTTGATGTGTTTCAAAACTAGGTTTTAATTTTTTGCTTAAAAATTTTAAGGTCCAAAGCCATATAATAAGAATTTGGCAGGGCTCTGATCACTTCATACTGATTCTAATTTCTTCACTTATATGGCAGATAATTAGTATCACTTCACTCTCACTTTTGCCTCTAAAGTCTTTAGCTGAAGTGTCCCCTGCGTTCTTTGTGGAAGTGCTGAAGGTAAAAAAAAGTGTTTATCTTTGCCAATTTATGTGAAGTTATATTTGGACTCATTTTCTTTTAAAAAAATAAATACTAAAACTCTTCATAGATGTTAGTATCCCACATTAATTAAGTAAATAAGTTGTAGTTCTTATATATGATTTTGAGCAATACTCAGCTCTTGAGCTAACTTTTGGAGTTGAATTAGATCCAAAATCTGTTATTTAACTGTTAAAGGATGAAAAATAATTTTTCTCAATTTTAATGTAAAATGAAAAATATTTTTGATTGAGTGAATAATCAATTGATTGTTTTTATATTTTGTTCAATTTCTCTTACTTGTATATCTCCTTCAATTGCAGGCCATAATTCTATTCAGCTTTGCTCAACTTTATGTGTCAGGAATAAATCAAATATATGATATTGAAATAGATAAGGTAACTATGCTCTTATATCTTAACGCTTTTTTTAATTTAAACCAATGCAAATTAGTTATAATCTATTTACTAATTTACTAACCTATTAGTTTAAGGAAATTAAATAATTTACTATATTTTATGATATCAGGTCAACAAACCCTATCTTCCTCTAGCTTCTGGAGTATTTTCGATGGAATTTGGAATTGCTGTTACAGCCATCGCTCTTCTTGGGGTAATCTATACTATATAAAAAAAAATGTTCTTTACACGTTTGAAGTGACAGTTACGTCATACCATAATAAAATTTATTTTACCAATTATATCCTTACTTTTCAATTTAATTTTAAAAGTGAATTTATCACTTAATTTAATATTAAAAACACAAATAATATAGTAAAAACAAAATAACAAAATTTATGGAATGCATGGATAGATATATTTAACAATTTTAAACTTTTTGATGTAAAAATAATTTGCTAAATATGAGTTTATATTAATGGATAATTACTATTATATGATATTGATGTGATTGTTGTTAAAATTATACTATTACTAATGTATACTGTAAAAAATTGAATACTTTATTTATTAATATAATTTAACATCAATAGTATGATAAATTAATATGCACGTATAGATGATGTACCACAACAACTAGTAATAAATAATCAAAAAAAAAATTGTTTATTTATTTATTTCTTTTTTGAGTTAGCTAGTATGCAAATTTATTTTATTTTATCTTTTATTTCTTGTAACCTCCTCGATAACCGCCTTTATACCTCCCTCTATAATTGTTTTATTTCTTTATCCCGGCTATCGCTGTATGAGGTTTTTACATGCACAAAATATTTTTTCGGTTACTCAAAAATTATGAATGAAATCATCTAAATTACAACATAAATATAAGGCTGTATTAGGTATTTGACATGATTACAAAAAATGAAAATTTAACACATGAGTTTGTGGATTTTGTGAGAAGTACAATTGTAATTTTGTGGATTTTGTGAGAAGTACAATTGTAATTTTATTAAATTATCATCTCTAAAGAATAAATTAGACAATAAATTTAGAATATTAAAAAAATAAATTGGTATCCAAACTACTTTCTTATGCTAAATCCTCCATTTTATCTTCCAAAATATATTGTCCATTTTAATTATTAAAATAATTAAAAGACAAATTATGTGAAAAAAATTCAAGAATCATTTCCATTTAAACACGAATTTGCCTTTCTTCATATAATCGTATAGATATAAATACTCTATTATAACTTCAATTATGGTGTATGAAAATTAATTTCTCTTTCATTCGTCATTTCATTTGACACAATTACTTGATTTGTTTCACAATTTGTTCAATATTAGTATTTTTTTTTAGTGAAAAGTAGTGTGAATAATGATTTTTTATCCTTTCAACAAATTAATATTTTTCTATTCTCCAATCAAATAAATTAAAGTATAAACTATACATAAATGTGCATAAAGTATATAAAGAAACCCATTCAGGCTCGAACACTAGACCTCCCACATAAAAGGGGATATACATGCCACTGGCCTATATGCCACTAGACCAATAATTAATAAATTAAAATCATATATAAATGAATTTTTGAGAGAATATTACAAATAACCAAGTTAATCCTTTGAATAAATCAATATTATCCTATCATCAAATCAAGTAAATTAAAGTACAATATGATCATATGGACATAAGGAGCGCAACGTGCCCATTTCAAATTAAACACAAGACCTTCTATACAATTGGAAAGATTGATACCGCTGAACTACAAGTCACTAGACATATACAAAGAATTAATCAATTAATTTCACTTGCTTTTGCAGTGCGTGGCAATAGGAATAATAACCCATTCACCACCTTTGCTTTTTGGCGCCCTTGTTAGTTTCCTATTAGGAAGCGCCTATTCCGTTGAGGTGAGATAGTTATTTTTGTGGCATGTTTATTAGCGTTATGTATTAAATCAATTATATTTTCTCTAATCTAATTTAAACTTGGGATTAATTAGTCCAAATTGTTGGATTATTATGCCTCATTTTAGCTTTTGCATTTGTTGTATTTAGCTACCATTTTTGAGATGGAAAAAAAATCCATTTCTTGCTGCAATGTGCATTATCATGGTAAGGGCAGCAGCAATTCCATTTGCCACATTTATTCATATCCAGGTATGTACTTGCATAATTTATATTATTAATAAAGTGTCTATCCCCTTATTAATGTGTTTTCAAATATTTTTCTAAAATATTTTTATTTTTATTTTTATTTTTTATCCCCATAACTGTAGAATAACCGCCACCTCATTCCTACCCATTACTATCACTTAATTCTACAATAATTCATGAATATTATACATATTTTTATTTCTCCATAATTTTTTTTCTTTTCAATTTTTCTGCAACTATTTTATCTTTCATTTATATTATTTTATTATTTTTTATTAATAATCGCACACGCATCGAGTGTGTCTCAACCAACAATATTAATTATTTGACTCGTTATTCATTTCATTTGGTTTATCTTTTTTAGACTGAAATTGAAGATTGATTATATATGCAGAAATATGTGCTTGGGAGACCAATATTAATTTCAAAATCATTGATTTTCACGTCATGTTTCTCGTGCTTATTCTCCATCGTTGTTGCCTTATCTAAGGTGAGAAACTATAGGGTCATTATTAATCTAAGGTAATAAATTGGTAGCATGAAATTTCATCTAAAAACCTAATAACGAAAAGAAAAGGTTAGGAAAATAGGCCATGAAGTTCTGCTTATTAATTTGAGTGGTTCTTTCTTATAGTTTATTATCAATATTTAGATATTAATAGTTGTCGAATATACTTAACAGGATATACCTGATATTGATGGCGATCGATTATTTGGCCTAAATTCGTTATTGACTGTCAAGCTTGGAAAAGAACGAGTGAGTATGATTTTTTTTATTTTTTTTTATTTATACACATGCACATCAAGAGTACATTCGACCTCGAACTTCTAACCTCCCACATTATGTGGGAGACATATGTTACTGGGCTACAGGCCACTCAGTGATTTTATTGAATTAGTTCCCATTCATTTTCTACAATGCCTGTCCCAAAATAAGAAATTAAACTCCACCCAACAAAAAGAATTCTTAATTTCTTGAAATGTTTGTTGCCAGTGGATAACTCAGGGATTGTAAACCGAAGAACTTGGAAGATAATGTGGTCTTGGACAATACTCATATTATTATTTCTGTTTGCATGTTGAAGGTCTTTCTGATTTGTATAAGCACACTCATGCTGATATACGGGTGTGCCATGGGGATTGGAGCTTCTTCCTCAGTGCTCGTTAGCAAGTTCATAACTGTACGTCAAACTTTTAGTTATGTCAATCAATGTCCTATATATAGGTAGACTTTGAAGACGACGAAGTTGTGGTCCTTGCAATATTGCAGGTTTTGGGCCACTTTGTGCTGGCATGTATAGTCTTGCATCGAGCACTTTCCCTTGATCTATCAATTGAAGGATCAGGATCTGAGTTTTACATGTTTGTGTGGAAGGTTAGAGTAATACGTCCCAATTTCAACTTTATCACCGGCTTTGAGTTTGCTCTCCCTTTAATGTTCTCTTATCATGGACCATCAAATAGAATGTTAATCTTGCTAATTAATCAACTTCAAATATAAATAGAGCTCTAAGTCATAAATCACAAAACAAATTCTTCAATTTTCATTTCCCTTCAAGGTGAAGTAATTAACAAAGGTGTTGTTTTGCAGCTTATGTATGCAGAGTATTTACTCGTTCCTTTTGTTCATTGAGAAGATAAATTTTGCAGTGCTCAAGTTATTCCCCATGGTATCGATTGTGTTGTCCTGCAAGGACATTGATCATGGTATGATAATACAAGGTGATATATCTAAAAGTTCACTTTTTCCCTTTTCTCATGAAGAAAATTTTTTCGGAGGGTGAATTGTACTTTTGGTTTCATAATTTAGGTATGTTTTAATTTTGGTCTCATTCTTTATCAATCAATTTAGCACATTGCATCCAACAAGTACTGTATCTCTTTTTTCAATTTGAGAACTCAAAAGGGCTTTCATCTAGAAATTAATAGAGCAACTCACATGCCACTCGCATGGCTGTTAAATTGAGTTTTTTTTATCTCATAAGTTAGGCCTGTTTGGATTTTTTGCCCCAACAAAAACTCCAATAGATTTTTGCAAAAGAAGAAAGAAAAATGGCAGCAAGTGAATGTGCCATTTATTTTTGTGGTACACCATCTCCATTGAAAACCTCATGGACAGATGAAAGTCCAAATAGAAGGTTTCATAGTTGTGCTTTCATGAATAATATGTGTGATTTCTTTGGTTAGAAAGACCCTCAAATGTGTGAATTGTGAAAGAACAAGACAAGTGATACTTGAGTTACTTAAGATGTTAAATGTAATGAAAAAAAATTGTTAAAACTTCAAAAAAAAAAGTAAACTATTTTGCTTTATTTATTGGTGATTTATTGGTTGATAGTTTTTTACTTGATTGGACCAAAATCCAAACAAATCTAATTTACTGGACCAAAATAAAAAAATAATAATTTAATGGCTACATGAGTGGTACGTGATAGGCTCCATTAACTATTGGACGGAAAGCTGCTTTGGTTCTTAAATTACAAAAAAAATATACTTATTGAATGTAATATGCGGAAATCATAAAAAATGAAACAAAATTCAAATTGATCTAATCTATGGGATCAAAAATACAATTTGTCCTTTCTTTGGAGGTTCACTCTCCATCATATCATTGTAGCTGAAAAACGAACTCGAAGATAAGAACAATTCTAAGTTTTCTTTTGCGGTGTGTCCGGGTATAACAGAAAATCAATCAAGAACACCAAATTAATGCATTCAAGAACATCAATCAAGAACACCAAATTAATGCATTCCAAAACATTTTAATCCATAAGATAACCAAAAACATTAATCTAATTCTGAAAATTGGAAACACCAAAAATGAGATCCAAATTAGTCTGTGCATTACGGGATAAAAGAAAATTTACATTGGGACTTCATACAATTAAAAATATATGTTTCTATGTTCTACTACTTTCCCAAAGCCCACGTTCTTGTAGCTATATTCCTCTTCATTTATTATAGGTTTTCCTTCAAACGCCTCTAGTTTACCTTTGAATTGCAGTTGTAAAAGAATAAACAAATAACTTTGAATTGTAGTTGTTAAAGAAAGGATATTGGGTCTAACTCATCTCCAAAAGCTAGCTCATGAGGTGATGAGAATTGCACAAGATCATATATAGAGACCACTATTTATTTATTTTACCAATGTAGGACACTAACACAATCCCGCGCACATGCCCAGAAATAAATATTGGGAGCGTGAAATAATATGAAATGAGTAGTCCAACAGCACTAGGTAATCCAACATCGGGAATAGGTGATTTTGATACCATATTAAAGAATGAACATTGGGTCTAACTCACACCAAAAGCTAGCTGTAGAGGTGAGAATTGCCCAAAACTATATACAGATACCACAACTTATTTATTTCACAGATGTGGGACACTAACATACCCTACGCAAGCCCAAGAATGAACATTTAGAACGTAAAATAACATTAAATGGATGGTCCAATAGTACTAAGTAGTCCAATTAGGAGTGAAAGATAAGTCGAGCCGGCTCAAGTTGAGCTCGAGCTCATTCTCATTTAGGACTGTTCGAAAGCTCATGAGCCTTTTTTTATTTTTAAATATTTTTTATATATTAATTAAATAATTAATATATATTAATACTTTACTTTCTTTTTCTAAATTTAAATATTTATTATATATGATTAAATAATTTTAATATATTAATAATTTAATATTTTATCAATAATTATAATATATTATAATTTAAATCACTATAGGAATTATTATAATATATATTATACTTTAATATATATTATATATAATTATAATTTAAATTATTTTATTAATGATTATTAAATAATTATGATATATTAATTATTTAATATTTTTATTTAATTTAAAATTTTCTGGTGAACCGGCTCGAACTCGAGCTCGAGCCTACAATTTTTATCAAGCTCAACTCGAACTCGACTTATTTATACCCCTAAGTCCAATATCAGGAATGAGTGGCTCTCATACCATGCTAAGGAATAGACTTTGAACTTAACTCAACCCCAAAAGCTAATTCAAGAAGTGATAATTGCCCAAGACCATATAAAAAGACCACAACTTATTTTATTGATGTGGGATACTAAAATACTCTGTACACGCTCAGGAATGAACATTTGAAGTGTGGAATATTATAAAATATGTGAACCAACATCGAGAATATTGGTGGTTTTGATACCATGTTAAAAAATAGGCATTGGGTCTAACCCACCCCTAAAAACTAGTTCACCATGATCCTAACGAAGTTAAAAGGGAAAAAAAAGGGATAAATAGAAATAAGTTGAAAAAAAGGGTAAAGAAGAAAGTAAAAAAATTAGTACTTTTTTAAGCGTAACTTAATTTATGAGCCAACACGTCCATATACGATATATGAAAATATGCCCTTCTTTGAGCAATTCTTTTGCCTCCCACGAAACTTTGTATTATAAACATCGTTGCCATTATAGTATTATATTTGTTGTTTTTAATAAGAGGAAGACAGTGAGAGCAAATAATGATCGTCACATTTGCTCGTATAATTATAAATGTGACAAGATAAAGATAGTGAGATCACATTACTTGAAGTGTGAGGTCAGTTGAATAGATTTTTCGGTAAGAAAAAGACAGCGAGAGGAAATTATGATTCTCCCGTTTGCACGATCGCCGTCGACATTCTCCGATTCCTTGGCAAGGAATGGCGATTGGTTTTTTCATCTATCCATCATTATTAATAAATTCATTCATCTTATTATCGAATAATTTTTATTTAATACCAATTCATGCGATATTCATGTGTGTGTGTGTGTATTTGTCAGCCGGTGTGGAACTTTGCCCACAATTTCCAGTGCCATCGGAGCAAAGACCAATTTCCTAAGGAAGTTGGCCGCCGGAGGATTAGAGCATCAGATGATTCGGGAAGTATTATTAATAAAAGAGCAGCAGAGCAGGTCCAGCAGGAGATAGTTCTTCCAAGGAACTCGAAAATGCAGCAGCAGCAGCAGCAGCTGAATTCCAATCGATCCCCCTTTGGTGAACTTTATAAGCCGATGACGGAGCCAAGGGGGGCTGGCAGGGGCAACCGCCCCACTTCCCCCTCAAAATATTAAAATTATATTTTTCATATTAAAATTTTAAAAATATTAGATTTTTGCTCCCTCAAAATATTAAAATTTTTAAAATATTACACTTTTACCCCCCTCAAAATATCAAAACTTTATTTTTTATATTAAATTTTTTTAAAATATTACACTTTTGTCACCTTCTATAAATTTGCTCTGCCCTCTTATTAAAAATATATCTTGTGTCCCTTTATACTTCTTTATATATATATATGTATATTAAAAAATATATATTATATTTCTTATAATTTAGAATTTCGCCCCCATAAACAAAATTTCTGGCTCCATCCCTGTTATAAGCTATTGAAAGCTCTCCACGTGTTTTCTCATCCACATGCCATTAGGGGGACAGTGAGTTTTGGGAATGTTTGGTTATGTTTTTTACTTGATTTTATTATGTGTTTTGGGAGTACGAATTATTGAAGGATGTGAAAGTTATTTTTTGATATGTTTATTTATGTTTTGAAGGAGAAATTTTTCACTGCAGCAGTTAAATCAATATTTTTGGATGAAAATGGAATTAAATAATTTTTTTAATATTAGAATAATAATAAAAAATATATAATATATATAATTGAAAAATATGTATTTAGAAGGAAAAATGATAATATGTTTGGTTATATTTCCCCAAAATAATATTGGTTTGGGAAAACATAGTCAAACAAATCCTTTATTATTATGAAAATAAATACATGTCTCGTCTCATATTTCACTTCTCATGTATATATATTAAGAGTGTTTTATTCATAATTAATTATTTATACATTAATATTGAAAAAATATATTTAATCTCTCTATGAGATATGAAATAGACAAAAAAAAAAAAAATCCTTGTCACATAAAAAAGATAAAAATGTCACCATTTGCTTTTAAAAATGCTGCAAAAAATGGCATTCAAGTGAAGTGCTATTGGTGTGAGGGTGCTGTGAATTGCGGCGGGACCTTTAGGCGGATAGAGTGGTGGCGCGCGGCAGCCGCATGGAGAGGATACTGATGGCAGCAGAGATAACTGTAGGGAGGGTGGCGGTGGCAATAGGCGTTGCGAAGATGAAAGGTGAAAGAAATGAGAAATAAAAAGAAAATGTAAAAACGAGGAAAAAAATTAAAGAAAAGAATAAAAATAAAATGTGAAAAAGTTAATTTATATCAAATTAAAAATATATGGATTAATTAAGCTAAATTTAGTCTTTATATATTAAAGGGTACAATTCATTTTACTCTCATGTACTCAAGTCTTGTCTCAAATTACTTCTTCATACTTTTAATTACATCACTTTGTCTCCCTATATTTTCAGTTTTGCTTTAAGTGTTTAATTTCATTAAATTTCCTTCGTCTCCTTAACATCATTATTTTTTTTAAATGACTAAATTGCTCATAATCTTTTACTTTTCATTCATTTAACAAATTAAACCCATCTCCGCCAAATAGTTTTCCACTCATTCCTAGTTTGGATTCAGGCACTTCATTTTTCTGTCAAAAATATAAAATAGTTTTTAAATATATATTTGGATTTAGAGTGAGATTAAAATAGAAGCAAGGTTTTTCAATTATCTATTTTGCTTTTTTCTTTTTCTTTTTTTATTTTTTGATATTTTTTATTTTTTCTTATGGTGTTGAACTTAGAGTTAATAGTTGATAGAAATTAATTCGCTCAAAGCTATATTTTTTTGGATTTTGATGCAGTATAGTGTTGTCGATTGTTGAATTTTGATTTTACATAGCAAAGATGGTTGGGAGCATTGAGATTGCAAGCAGCAACTCATACTTAGATGGGGTAAACTAAGTGACCTTTTGAAGATTCTTGGTGTGGGGCTGGTGCTTGGGGTAGATTGCATTCCATTTCTAAGGATTTCATGAAAAAGAAACTCTGGATTGGTATAAGAAAGAGCATTTGAAAGAGGAGTTGTCAAAAAAGTATTATTGAGGTAGGCGCATTTTAGGTATATTGGTAAAAAATTTGGTGATTTAATAGAAATTGAAGAGAATGGAAGCAAAATTGAGAGTACAAGAAAGGAAAAGTGATGCAATTAAAAATACAAGAAGAGACGAAGTTCAAATATTTTGGGGGTAAAATGGATTTTACCCATATATTAAGATTAGAGTTAAATGAGCAAAAACAAGAAACAATTGGCAGTATGCATGTTTTACGAAAACAAGTGATGATTTTTTAACCACTTTTTATGACACGGATATTTTTGTCTATTTCATACTTCACAAGGGGTAAAATTACTATCATCCCTTGTAATATTTAATGCATTCGATATTTATAGATGGTGTTGAATAGAAGACGAGTTTAAGGGTGTCAAAATCAAATTCAATTCGATGACTGACCTGAAAAAAAAAAATCAAGTTTGGGTTTGAGGTTTTCGGGTTTGGGTCAAATTGGGTCAGATCCGAAAATGACCTGCGAGAAAAAAAATAAGATTGAGTTGTTTTCGGGTCAACCCATTTAATCTGAAAAAAATAAGTGAGTGACCCAATAACCCAATAAATTTGACCCAACCCAACCCAAAATTTAACTAATTAAAATAAAATATAAATAAAATATATCCAAAAATTTAAATTTTGAAAATTCAATTATAATTTACAAATTACAATAACATTATTAACAAATAAGTAATAACACTTCCATTTTTCCAATTCAAAGACGATTGACAAATCACCAAACATAACCCTTCTCACCTCCTGTTCCAAAAGAATAGAAACCCTAACCTCCTCAGCCACCATGCGCCCCCGTTGCACTATTATTGTCTACTGTGTGTCCCTTTAATTATTATGCCAAATTTTAGATTTTATTGTAGATCAACTTTCTACTCAATTATAATATTGAAATTTATAAGTCTGAAAAACAAAATAAATAGATCATGTTGGGTTGGATTGGGTCAAGTTTATTTGGTTGCTAGGTGACCTAACTAAAAATCAGATAACCCGAACCTGACGCGAAATCTTATGGGTCATGTTAGGATTAAGCCTTTGGGATTAAACATTGGGTTGGGTTGGGTTTGGTTGGATTAGGTTTGAATTTTGTATTTTTATATTATACCCTATCTCAACCCAAATCGAACCCACTCAATCTACACGAATTGACACCCCTAATTCGATGGCATAGGAACTTTCCATTGAAAAATTCTCCATTGAAATTTTGCAATACTTAGATTATAAGGAGTTTCCATAAGCTAGACAACTCAGTGTTTCAAATTCTCTAAATCCGAGAGAACTCTTAATAGAAAAAAGAAGAAAATAGTGGTATTAAATTATAATTTGGATTACTTCATGTCAGACCAAACCCACATTAAAGAAAAAGATTTTTATGTATTACTGTTTAAAAAATCGGACCAGACCGACCGATGAACCGATCCGACTTTCTCAAAAAATTGAAAAATTGAAAAAAATGTCATATTTTGTAAAAACTGTTCAAACCGACTGGTCGGACTGTTGAGCCATTAAACTGTTCATAGTTCAATTGAATCAGACCGGTTTTTTTATTTAATTTTTAATAAGATTATTTTTTTTAATTTTTTTGGGTCTAAATACAAAGTTTGAAGGTTAAGGTACATTTCATAAGTTATTTAAAAGTAAAAAATAAGTTTTAATTTAAAGTTTAGAATTTAGACTTAACTTACACACTCTCAATTTTATAATATGAATTGTGAAATTTGAATTATAATATTAGACAATATCCTTTAAACTATTTATGTTTTATATTTTGGTATTTTATTAATTTTTAAATAATATATATTTTATAATTGTGACGTTACGGTTCAACTACGGTCCAACCGATGGCTGAACCAGTGAATTTTTCGGTTCAATAAACGGTCCGATTTTTCGAACACTGTTATGTATTTTAAAAGTACTAGTTTTTAATTTTTTGGAAAATCTTAAGGTCCAAAATCATATCATAAGAATTTAGAAGGGCTATCACTTCATAATGAATCTAATTTCTACACTTTTATATGGCGGGTAATTACCATAATTTCACTCTCGCTTTTGCCTTTAACGTCTTTAGCAGAAGTGTCCCCTGCGTTCTTAGTGGAAGTGCTGAAGGTAAAAAATGTTTATTTTTGACAACTTATGTGCAGTTATATTTGGGTTCAATTATATTTTTTTTAAAAAAAAAAATCTAAAACTTTTCGTGGAAGTATGAAAATGAATTTTTCTCTATTTTTATCTAAAATAAAAAGTATATCTGAGTTGGTGAATAACCAATAACCAATTGAATGTTTTGATATTAAAGTTCAATTTCTCTTATTTGTATACCTTCTTCAATATCAGCTCATAATTCTATTGAGCTTCACTGAACTTTACGCCTCAGGAGTAAACCAAATATTTGACATTGAAGTAGATAAGGTCTTATTTCTTAACTATGGGTATCAATTTGGGCTAGAGGCCATAGGCTCAATCCATCCCACATAATTTTGAGTTGGGTTGGGCGAAACATTTCAAAAATGAATTTGAATGAGTTGGGCTTTAAATGAGTTGCATCAAATAAGAATTCAACATGGGTTTTAAGTAAATTTAAAATGAATCCATTCAAAAATTTTAATTAATTTAATAAAAATCATCTCATTATATTATAAAATTGTATATTAAATAGAGTATACAAAATATAATAATATTGGGTAAATTGCACAGTGCCTCCTTTTAATTTTCTAAATTAAATCATAACCCCTTTTAAAATAAAGATTTGCTCTTATACCCCCTGTGCTTAATTGAACGTTGCTCACTTGACCTAATAACCTTCTTCTTATTGTTTGATGTCGACTAAGTGGTAAAAAGGCAAAATTACCCTTAAGTAAAATTGAAATTCAAATAATTTTTACTTTTATCTTATCTCTTATTTATATCATTTTTTTAATTATTTTTTATCCATTTCAACTTAAATAATATTTAATATTTATAAAAAGGATATATAATATGTTTCTATTTACACTTAAATATATAATGTGTATGCATGTATAAGTTTATGTATAAATATATGCATTATATTTTTTATTTATATATAATATATATAAATTATTTTATTTATTCCAAATTAAATAATGTTAATATTTAAAATAGTATATATAATATAGTTTTATTTACACTCATATAATTTACATACATAAATTTATCTATAAATATATTATATATTATTTATCTATACATATCATGTATATCCATATATATAATTTTTTTAATTCTTTTAAAATTAAACAATATTTATGTATACATATATAAGTTTATGCATAATAATTTTAAAAAAGCATATATAATATAGCTTTTACACTTGTATAATATATGTACATGTATAAATTTATCTATAAAAATATTGTATATTATTTATCTATACATATCATATATATCCTTATACATATATAAATTTTCTTTAATTCTTTTAAAATTAAATAATATGAAATATTTATAAAAATATAATATATATTTCTATTTATAGTTACATAAAATATATGTACATCTATAAATATAAACATTTATTTTTTTACCAAAAAAACATATATTTTTTAATTTTACGTAATATATATGTACATCTATAAATATAAATATATATTCTTCATTTCAAGTTAAATAATATTTATTATTTGTAAAAATATATAATATATTTTTGTTTATACTTATATATATAATATACACATATATAAATTTATCATAGCATATATATATGCATATATATAATATTATATATAACATATGTCTATATAATATAATCTCCTACCAGCACCCCCAACTCCTCAAACCCGCCTCCATCCCCCACCCCTCTTTCCTAAACCTGAATAAATTGCCATGGTAGCCATGATCATGGCAGCAATGTGTGGTATCGAATCTAGCCAAACTCGACCACTAACCATAGCAGCCGCTGGTCCGCGGTCACCATTCATCTTAAATGTCTTTTTTTCATTTTTCTTTTTTTGGTTGCTCTGGCACCAAGCTACCAACATGGCTGCGGCTTGCCAACAGCCATGGCAACTAGTGAGGAAGGGTTTGTTGGGGTGGGAATATATATTATATTATATATAACAATATATTATTATATTTTTAATATTTTTTAAATAAATATTATATAATTTAATTTCTACTATTTATTTCTTAAAAAAAAAATTAACGGCCGATAAATGAGCACATGATTGTCTTTTATGCATAAAAATGAATGCCCAATCTCACATGCACGTGCATGAATTACACATTCAATTTCAGGGTGCTCATTGCATGATTTTAGAAAACACAAGAGGTATAAGAGCAAATCTCTATTTCATAGTGGGTTATGAACTAATTTCAAATCTCACAGGGGGGTGCTGTGCAATTTGGCCTAATAATACTACTATGGCCTTTTAAATTAATTTTTTGGAATAAGTAAATTAAATCAATTTTTTTTGTTTTATATTAAAATCATTTCAAACCCAACCCAAAACTCAATCCATTTTGAGCTCAATACACTTTTAACCCATCTATCTTAACCCTTATAGAATCCAACCTACATAAGCCCAAACCCAACCCAACCCATTTATTTGCCACTGTTAACCATTTTTCTTTTATTTAAAATAACGCAAATTAGTTATAATCTATTCCATGATTAGAAAATTCTAGTTTCTTCCAATTGAGTTGGTCAAGAATCAAATGTTTATTAAGTAAACATTAAGGAAATTAAACAATTTACTATACGTTATGATATCAGGTCAACAAACCCTATCTTCCTCTAGCTTTTGGAGTATTTTCGATGGAATTCGGGATTATGGTCACGGCCTTGGCTCTTCTTGGGGTAATAATAAATAATCAAAG
>JACGDI010005436.1:41556-64017 GCA_014898725.1 Jacaranda copaia
AAAATGTATATACCCTAAATCGCCTATTTTTCTACACAAAACTAGAAATTTCATTGACCACGAGAGCTCTCGCCCGATTAATCGTCACGAGGCACAAATACACATGCTCCTCAAGCTCCTCGACTTGTTGCATAAACCCAAATTCACACTTTTTGAGCTCCTTAATGACCTGCAAAGAAATCCTATCTTCCTTCCTCTCCAAACAGAACTTAACCATTGCTTTGTTGTGATCAATCTCATCCTGGAGCCGGCTCACGAGCCGGCTCATGGTATCGAAATCCCTGTTCAAGATATAGGTACCTTTTGCGGCCACATCAAGCTGCTCTCTAATCTTCCTCAGGAATCCATACTTCACAAACCGAACATCTAAAAGTTTCTTTTTCAATGGTTTCACCGGCAAGCTGAGCAGCACCGGTCCCATGAGCAGCACGGTGAGCGTGTGCGCCGCTAGAGCGACGCCGGCAGCAGCAGCCAACCCACAAGCCGCAGCCACGCCAGCCCCTGAAGCCTTGTTGAAGTATTTGATCAATCTAATCTTCCTCGCCACTCTTCTCCTCTTCGATTTCAAATGCTGTAATACCGACGAGTGTTTCTCGTGAATTTGTCTGAAATCTTGTTTGTTCATTTCCGAGAAGGGATCTCTGAGAATTAGACGAGAATGAAGCTCGGAGAAAACGGAGTCGAATTGCTGATGATCAGAAGAGTAAACATCTATGGCGGCAAGAACTTCATGGATGGATTTATAATCGGATTGAACTTGGGTTATGCTTCTGAGGAGATGGCTGCAGAATTTTGAAGCTTCGGCACTGACGTCGAAGAAATTAAGGAGAATGGCTTTGAGATCAGATGATTTGTTTGAAAGAATGGCTGATTCAAGAACTTCTGTTATGGTTTCTTGGCCGGGGTTGAGGAGAACTTCCGACAGCTGGCAATGGCGGTAAGCCGCCGGCGATGATGTCTGCTCGTTCACTAACAACTGGGCTTTCGAGAAGAACTCTGCATAGGATTTTGTCCTAACAGCGCAGAGATATTCTTCGTTAACGTTAAGGTTTCTGTGAGATTCTTCCATTTTCTTCTTATCTGAAAACCAAAGTTACAATCAATTCAGTTATAGATGAACAAATTCAAAAAGTATAAGAAAACGCGGATATCCCAAAAAAGAAAGAGGAACATAATTAATAGTTAGGCAAAATTAAGGAGTGCACACAATGAAAATATTTAAATAATTTGCTATTTCGATGACCAAAGAATCGTACGGGAACCAAATTATTGCATCATAAATTAGGACAATATATGATTCATATTTTCAACATTTCATCAAAGTAGGTTGTCGAAGAACCTTTCTTGATAACTGAGGCTTTGAATCTTGTCCACATCTTGAAACTTTTTCGTCCAAACACAATTCTTGTGGATCAACTGAAACAACGAAAGCATGTTGAGAAAAAAGGATTTAATTCTTCCTATTAAGAGAAAAACGAAAAAACTTGCAATATAATAGTAACTAATTAATAATTAATGATTCGAATTTTCTAAATTGTCTGTCAGAAGAGATCAGATCAGCAAACCTTTTGGTTAAGACCCCTGATAAAAAGGCATTGGCGTCATACGTAATTGTAAGGATAAGTCTAGTTTCATGCATCTCATATATATAGCTTTGTTTTTGTGTGTGAAGAGGTGGGGTGGGTGGGAAGGGAGGGGATGACTTGTCCAAAATGTTAGCTAGGTTTAAGGCTGATATGGTGTAAGAGGTGGCTGATGTTAGGTTTTTTCTGAATGTTGTAGCCATCTTTTTATTTCTCTATCTCGCCACCTTTATGCATGCACAAATTGCATGACATAATATAGTTATACCCGGTTAAAAATTACAATATAAAAAAGGCGGTTTAAATCTTTTATTTCATTTTTTATTTTATTTTATAAATATACGATACATATATTAAATATTTTTTTATAAAAATATATGATTTGTGTATTAAATATTTTTTTATAGAAATAATTAATTGAGAATTAAATACAATTGCATGATTACAGTAAATTGAAATATGAGATGAAACAAAGAATATAATAAAGGACCCAAAATGTGAAAAAAGAGTAAAATCCCGGGGAAAAGAACTGAAAACTTGAAATGGTGAAATCTTACTGTTACAGCAATTTATTTATATTTAGAAAATGTAGCATATTCAATTCGCTCATAAAGAAAATACATAAATAAATAAACATATTAGCCAGACACATATGTATTGATTTTATCACAAATCAATATTTAATTAGAAAAAAAATGTTGTGAACCATATGCAGTTATTATGTTTCTACAAAATGAAAAAAATGATAAAATATTAAAGGATACAAAATATCTTATCACCAACTTAATTATTTGATCATTTATTGTAGTACTCGCTTTTCTTTGACTACTAAAATTTGGGATAATGTGACAATTGAAGAATGAAAGATGGGCCCAAATTAAATGCTAATTGAAGTTAAAGGTATATATTGAATTTTTTTTAGAGAAAGTATTATAAATGACGAATTTTTTATTATTTTAATAAATTAATATTATTATATTTTTAAATTAAAAAAATCACAACACATTCAATTTAAGTCGAACACAAGACCTCCCGCACAATAAGGAGAGACTGATGCCACTTAAATTACAAGTCATTGAGCAAAGGTATATATCGAATTTTGAATTTTGCGAAATGTGTAACTTTATCCATCTTTATATTAATTATTTAATTTGTTCATATTGAACACTTGTGAATTATTTATGATTGTCTATCCATTGTTCAAATTAATACCTATTGAATGATTTATTGATTAATCAGCATTATCATCTCCATATTTATAACTGTGATTGTGAGATAATCATTAATATTTTTGCAAGCATATACAAATTAATATAGAATATGGTAATATATTTGACCACTTCAATAATACATATATATATATATATATATATATAGGATATCCATTTTGTGGGGTCCATTACATCACTAAGTTAGGCATCAAACTAAATCCAACTTCTCCAAATGCAAAACCATTATTATTTCCTCAATATATCTAAGTCCATTTTAAGTATCTCGGAAATGAAACACTATTTAATTAACTATTTAAATACAATTCAAATATAGTCAAGAACAATTTGATATGTATATAATAATCACATTAAATAAAACATATACATTATTAAGTACAATTTAATTAGTCTTAACTTCGTCATTTAATCTCCACTGAATAATGAAAAGGCTCTCCTTTCGCTTATAGTATATTGCAATATGAAGCGAAAAATAATATTTCAAACTCAGTTTGATCAAATTCAGATAAATGATAAAGAGTGTAAGATAAGTAACTCTACACTAATCATGTAATCGATTATTTTTTTTGTGTTTATTTTATATATAATTAATTTATTATAAATAAATTATAACAAACATGAATTTATCTCATTCGTACTTGCACACAACCAAATTAATCAAAAGCACCACGTGGGTTCTTAAAATTTCGACAAATACTACATAAGATGAGTTCATGCAAGAAACCCTCAGCCCACTTAACTACTCTTCCAAGCCACCAAATTCCTAAATTGCGGACGGATCGATGTTGTACATACGTGGAGGGTTTACTCTATTTTGTGGTCATAGGCTTAATGCACATTTTTAATCTTTAATAAGAGCTAATCCATAAACATTTCCAAGAAAAGTTTAAGAAAAACATTTATAAAAGAGTTGAAGCTTTAGATTTCCTCGTGTTTGATTCCGTTCTATTCTTATACGATAAAATATCAAAATTCGTGGAGCCAAATGCGACAATATATACACAAGTAGAATTTGTCACGTTGCTTGATGTCTTTAAGGAAACTTAGCTGGCCAAGTATATATATTTTCCTCTCAACATTAATCAACAAACGATATATATATAATATAAAGTACTTTTTAGATCATTTATTTCATTATGTGTTTCATCTCCTCTTTCAATATAATATATATATATATATATGCTAAGTGTTTTTTATTCTTGAATTAAATATTTTTATAAGAAATATTTAATACACGTATCACACATTCATGTAATGGAATAGGAGATGAAACATAAAATAAAATAGAGGATTTAAACAACATAAAATACATATATGAATTTCTATATCGTATTCTTAGGACGCGTTTGATACGAAAGACTATTAATCATATCAAATTTTGGCATGATAAAATTGGGTTATTTGAATGGATTAATATACCTGTTTGATATTGGAGATTGCAATTCAAATAATAAATTCTATAATCTTGCATTCCTTTTTTATTTGAAAGATTGAAAAAATTATTTTCTTAAATTTTATTATTGTCCTCATTTGTCCATCTCTAAAAATTAGTTGCATCAAAATGAGGAACAAATTCATCCATGTGTTTTTCAGTTGATCTAATCAAATTACAATCTCTCCTCCAACCATGGGATGACAATTGGCACCAATCACGTGAACAGTATGGGCTCGATTCAGGGTTTGAGTCAATATTGGCTCAGCCCATTACCATAATATTTTCTATCAAATAAGTTACTGATATCAAACTTTAAACCCTAATCACCTTAATTTTCGTATCAAACGCGCCCTTAAAGAATAATTAAGAAGACCGCTTATAGTCATTCCAGTGTACGAAATTAACAATATTATTCATAAATATATTGATAAATATAACAAATAAGTTGAAATTGTAAGTATCGAGACTGTATTTTAAGTGGAAGATGGTATTGCTTGGTGGAAAGGTACTAATAAAGCAATAGCGGTTGAATTAATTAGTTGAATTTCAAGAAAGTGCAGCAAATATTGCTTTCAATTTATAATCAAAATTATCAAATAATTTTGTTGTTGTAATTATAATGATAAATCACGGGCTATTTAAATAAAAAAATTTAATTATGATTTGAAATAATTTTTATTGAACCAGTCATCATAACGTATTTATAATTACATTTATTTAGTGATGGATGAATATAATTGAAAAAGTGATAATAGTTGTACTATATTTAAATAACGATTTAGAAATGTTTGATTATTATCTTTCTAAAAAAAAAATAATAATAATAATAATAATAATAATAATAATATCTTTTTCCTATACTTCTAATGCATAAATGGAATTGTCCTAGTAAGATCTAAATTAGAAAAACAAAAAAAAAAAAGGAAAAAAAAGAGTGGAAAAATTATTTTTCCCATTTTTATGAGTGAAGAAACTTATTTATTACTCTTAAACTTCCTTTGAATTTAAATTTAACAGAATTTCCTAATATTAGCGTTTTGCTTTCGATTTGGTGTCAATAAAGGAAATATGGAAAAATAACGTGAATCTATCACAACAGTGCAAGTTATGTATTAATGATATTGGCTTGTGGCGGCGCCGCAGCCACCGAATGGCACGATACCAAACAAGTAGCGCTAGTTTTGGTTTTATTTTTATTCTCATTTTTCGTTTTTCTTATTTTCAAAATTTAAAAAAATAGTTAGTAATAATAAAATAAAAATGAATTTATATTTAAATAAATTATTGAAAAAGTAATAACTATATTGGGGTTAGTAGATTACAAACAAAGAGACATAGTAACAATAATATAAAAAAGAAAATATATACGTTATTGAGAAATATATTTTAAAAATAAATATAAAAATAATATTAAGTAAAATATATAAAAATATTTATTTTAATTTTAAATAATAAAAATGTGGAAAAAAGGTTTGAAAATGAAACCAAATGAGCTTCTTAAGTTGTTCATGGTTATGCAACTTCACTTTGCTATTGTTAGATGAACATAGCTTCTAAGTCATGAAAACAATAGGTAACAACAATGCTCAAATCCAAAACTAATGGAAGAAACTATATGTATATTTAAAAATGCTTGAATTCATGCAAAGTCTAATTTTGTAATATATTATTTTATCAATACAAATACTTGAAAGTCCTGTTCTGTACATTGATTGCTTGTACGTCGAGTTATTTGATGATGACGTCAAAATCTATCATCACAAATTGAAGATCTAACTTCTAAGATATAGTTTTGAAACTTGAAAACCACATATAGCGTGAGTTAAAAAGTATTTTAAAGAGGGAACAACTTACAAATTAACATAAGGGCATTGATTCCTTCGAGACAAATTTACAAAGTTTTAACTGAATTAATTATCTGAAGTATTTAGAAATGGTGATTTTGCTTATAATTTTCTAAAATTAAGTTATATAAAAAAAGCAATAAGTTAAAAACAACCCCCACTTAACTTCTACACCTCTTGGTACTTTTCATTGATATTAATTTTAAGTACTCTCAATTTTCAGTACAATTTTCTCTAAAGAGCTTTCAACAATTTTTCACTTAAGTTCTTGCAAAAGACCTCTTTAGATTGACCAGTTTGATATTTTAAAACCATGCATAAATGGCCATACCAGGTTGCCAATTTACATGTTAATGAGTCGGGCTTTCATATTTACACGTCAGCCCAATATATGAAGCCCATTTTCTCCTCTAATAGATGAGTAGAGTTGGATTTATCTTAGCCTGGGTTCAAGTAATAGAGCCCGTTTCGTTTTATTTCCACAGCCCTTTTTTTAATTTTTTTTATTTTAAAAATAAAACACATCACTTTTTAAATATTTTTATTTTAAAAAATATTTTGAAATAATCTATATATATATCTTCTTTCAATAACTTATATATCTTCTCTCTCTTTTTCATTATTTCTATCTCTCCCACCTACAATCTATTAAAATCAATATTATTATTACTTTTTCAATAATTTATCCAAATACAAACTCATTTTTAATTTATTTTTATTATTTAATCTTTAAAATTTTAAAAATTATGAAAATGAAAATAAAACCAAATAGGTTTACCTTTTAGCAAAGCCCAAATCCAATTTTCTACACATATTAATATTACCAATTGAACTTAGAACACGACAAAATAGCATAAGAAAAAAATAGCGTGTCATAAAGGCTAATAGCTATGGTTTTCCTCCATTTGTAGCCAAAGTCGCACTCCATCCCGCTTGTTTTTTATTAAATTCACGACACATCATTGAGGGAATCCTTTCAATGCTCTTTCAATAGAATTGCCGTCCTCTCCCATGCTCACACATAACCCCTCTAACCAGCCACAAGCAAACTGAATATCTCCCTCTCTCTATCTCTCTCTACATATATATATTGTGTGTGTGTTATATATTTATATATGTTTTTCTGTGCATAAAATCGCCAAGCACTGTGAAAAACTCATCACTGACACACGCAAAAACACGTATACATTTCTGTTTGGTCGACAAAATCTACTTTGGGATACGCTAAAAAAAGATTGTTGGGTTCACGCTCTGATTACAGTTAAGTGTTGAAAATCTCATCTTGAAATGGTGGCCTTGAAGCTCATGGCTTCTCCGACATCGCGTAATTCAGATCTCAAGAAGAAACTGTCCACGGATTTTCTTGGAATCGAGAGAAGCAGCAGCAGTGCTCGCGATAGTTTATTCGGCGATACTTTGACGGTTGACGGGTTTTTGAGAAGTGGTTCTGCGAAGCAAAATCTTAGTCAAGATCAAGTTCATTGCCCACCTGCTGGAAGAGAAGCTGAGAGTTCTAAGACTCGGTTGAATGCGGTTGGGGCCGTTGCTCCGGTTAGCGGCGGCGATTCGGAAGCCCCGAGGATTGTTAGAAAGACGGTGGATGATGTGTGGACGGAGATTGTGGCTGGGAAGAAGAGTGAACGGCAGCCAAAGGAGGAGATGATGACCTTGGAGGACTTTCTATTGAAGGCTGGAGCAGTGGAGGAGGATGCTGCAGGGTCCAGTGGCGCTGGGGCGGCTGTGAAGGTGGAGCAAGAAGGATTACGTGGGGGTATTTATGCTAGTGAGAATTCTGGGAAGATTGGAGAGGGGATAGGGATGGATGTGGGGGAATTGGGGAGAGGAAGAGGGAAGAGGACTTTGAGTTTGTTGGAACCATTGGATAAGTCGGCGGAGCAAAGGCAAAAAAGGATGATTAAGAATAGGGAGAGTGCAGCGAGATCAAGGGAGCGAAAGCAGGTGAAATTTAGCTCCGTTGTGTGTGTGTGTGTTTTGATCCTTTGTTTTTTGACTGATGTTGGGGTAATCTCCAGGCTTATCAAGTGGAATTAGAGTTGATGTCTGTGAGACTGAAGGAAGAAAATGATCAGCTATTGAAAGAAAAGGTAACTCACTTAATGTGTTGTTCCATGGAAAATGAAGTTCCCAATCACTCTATGATTACTTCAAGAACAGAACTGAAGGGAATTGTTTATGAACTGTTCAACTGCTATGCTACTTTATGAGTTAAGGTCAACTAATGGGATATGCTATTTGACAACTATGGTTATTGGTAATTGCAATAAGGGCATGCAGCTCTTAAGATGGATTATTTCCATCAATCTTCTATCCGAAAATAGTAGTCCTTCAACGCCTTGTAAGTTTTGTCGTTAACAAATTAACAATTTGGACATTAGTTCTATGTATTCGTCAGTAGTTATGACGCATTTTTGTTAGTTTTGTTTCTTCTGAGAATCCCTTGTAGGTGAGTCTTTGTGTTTGTGTTTTGTGTTGCAGTCCTTTTGACTGACAGATGGACTTCTTTTATATTTTTCCCAATTCCAGGCAGAACGAATGAAGAAGAGGCTTAAGCAGGTAATCACTTTCTTCTGTAATATTTACATAGAAAACCATTTTTATGCCTCTTACTTCCAATTTTTATATTTACTTAGGCATGAAAATGGGCTAGGCCGAGAGTGGTTTTGATTTAAATAAGTCAAGTTTGTTATATAAATGATGCGCCTAAGTCTAGTCTATTATCTATAATAGGTTTTTTTTTTATGATTAGGCCTTACCTTTTTAATAAATTCTAAAGTCTTAGCCTGACCTGAAAGCCTACCTAAAAACCTATTTTCTACTAAGGTTTCAATTAAATCTAATCGCATAAATCTAAATTTTTAATATGCTCAATTTTGCAATTGACCTTGGTAAAAAATAATTAAAATAATAAATAACAAATGCATAATTATGAAAGTTCCAATCTAAGTATAAAATAATATTTTTTCAATAAAAAACAATATTAAACAACATAACAGATTCGATAAAAGACTAATTATAGAATCAAATACAATTAGTCTTTTAATGTTATATCACTATTATTATACTTTTTATACAAAGAAGGATAAATTAGTCGACCTGTTAAGCTTTACATGCTTTTAGAAGAGCTTAAATCTAATTTATTTAGTTAAAAAAGCTACTTTTTTAAGCTTTGGCCTGGCTTTCTATTAAGTAGGTTAGGTCTAGGTAGACTATAAGTAAGCTAGGTCATTCGCCCCTGACAAGTAGTCTGGCCTATTCTCATCCCCATCTATACTATACGAAAAAGGAAGCTTGTATTTGTACTACTCCACCAACTTCTTAGCGTACCAAATATTCCCCTAATACAATTTGCTAGTGATAACACCACACTTCCCCAGCCATATAAACGTAAAGCTTGCTTTCACTGACGAACCATCGTTTTGATATTGCGCGCCACCAGAATTTTCATATAACAATTATGCCCTTGAAGAGAATTGGGGGGTTGGGACAATCCACTGTCTAAGAACTAATCTCAATCTAGTATTGACATTGCAATTTGCCAGTATAGGATTGCTTGCTGTTTCTCTTTTGTTGGTCAATGGAATCTTATGCTACCATTTGAGATACATCATCAACTTCTAAACCAGATTCTAGTCTTTAATGTTGAGAAAGGTTTGCTCCATAACATAATCCAATAGTTGCAAGGGGGCAATATGTACATACAGTGTCGGAAGGAGAATTCTTACATCCTCTTTCGATGTTTGGACAAGGCCGGGTGGTTCTAGGACTCTGTTTATTCTCAACCATGAAGCATGTTGAAAGAGTATCAGCTAAAGAAGAGAACAAGGAGTAGAAACAACTGTATTACTAAAGTTGTTAGTTGTTCTTTCCTGCAGCTTATGGAGAATGTTATCCCTGTAGCACAGAAGCGAAGACCACTGCACATCCTGCGGAGAGTTCGCTCCATGCAGTGGTGATCTTGTCTAATTCACGACATATGGGATTAGGACTAAAACTCTAAACATAGGACAAGGTAAAAGATATAACCATCAGTTCAAGAATTGCTCTTTTTATTACATATAGAGAATTCTAGCTATTGTCAATCTGCTGAATAGTATTAGTTCTTTCTGTAAAGTAAAATAGCTATAGGATTGTGGATTATGTCTGCCTTACAGAATCACAGTATAAGTTGTATTGTCGTTTGAGGAAAAAAGAACACTTATTCTTTACACTCAACTTGTGTGTTTTATGCTATCTATTTTCTTTCAATATGGTTCACATATAAGTATTTTCCCTTCATTCGATTGGATTTAAGTGCTGCTTAATGTTATGCTTGGATCAAGGAAATTAATGAGAAAAAAGAAAAAGAGAATATAAAAATTTAAAAATTAAAACATAAAAATACATTATTTGAAATATAAAAAATATTTTTTTAATCACTTTTTTCATTAAAATCCTCGTTTCGAACGTAGTGTAAGTACGAACACTTTCGCTTTTTCTTTAGTTAATTGTCGGAGAAATAATCGAAGTGTGAAATTTCTTTTCAGGCATGAGTGGAATTAGACGTTTACAGCTGCCAGTCCTCTTCCGGGACTGCGTCTTCTGTCTTTTAGCGTTTGTGTTTGTACATCAATTTTTCCATTCTTTTGATTTTTGAGCCCACGCAGAAGGTTTTTCTTTTTACGACAATTTTATGTTTCTTTTTTTTTTTTATTTACAAATAGTGAGTGATCAATTTTTTTTCTTCAAATCTATTGCAGTTTACCCCAAAAAAAAAGGAAAAATGATAATTCTCAATGACGGCTACCATGAGTTTTATAAAATCAAAAGGAAAAAATTTTGAAGTTATTTTTGTGCCTATATTTATATTTATTTTGTTGAAGAGGAAAGTAAAACGCAGACGTTTGATCACAAGACGTCATGCGACACTATTTTTTAGTTATTTTGTTGGTGTTGTCGTATTAATATGATTTGGACCCAATTAATCCTTAAGTTGTCAAAGTTCGATGATTATTGCATTTATTATAAAAACAAAAAAAAAATTCGAAAAGAAAGTGCTTTAATTTGCTAGTAAAACATAGTTAAAAGATCAAGTTTGCATTTTTATCATTTATATGTTGCTCACTTGCTCTATATCTCTAGAAGTGTAAAAATGTTTGCTTGGATTATAAACATACATTATTTAATTTAGTGTGCTAAAAACTAACGATATTTTTTGAGGTTATATTTTAAATTATACAAAATTATATATTTTTTTGGCCATACTACATAGGACGGTCTCATTCACATGGAAAATGTTTCCTAGTAGTCTTCCTCGTAAAAGATTTTATTTCTCAAAGCATCAAACATATTAAGAATCTACAACCTTGTATAACTACTATAAAGTAGAAATGAAATAATTTCTAAGTCTCAAAGGAATGTCAAAAAAGTCATGAAGATGGCAAATTGCAATATCCCAACTCCAAAAGAAAGAATGAAATTCAGAATACTTGTCTTACAAAATACAAACTGCAGATTGATAATTCCATATCTAATCATTTTAGAATAATAATCCCCATCATAGTCTGTCTCTGCTTTTTTACATTCTTTTTCAAGAATTTATTTTCAGACACAAAATCATCCGACCTTTTACTGTGTGAAAAATGGTCACACGTACACATATTCCAATGTCCTAAGCCCTTCTCTGTCAACCATTCAAACTCTTCTCTCTGGAAAAGCCACACACACACACACATCTGTTTCTGTGAAGTCTCTTTCTTCACTATAAATTCCTCTATAGTCACTGTAAATTTCTTTCAAGTTAGAGTTTTCTTTTGACTGAGAAAAACCCATAGAGAGTTTATGGATTTTTCCTCCTTGTACATCTTCCTATTTTCTGTTGTCACTCTACTATTTCAACTGTCTGAGCCTGCTAAAGTAGTTGTGGATGGTGTTTGGGAGTGGAAAAATCCTCAGGTTCAAGTGGGAGACTCTGTCAGTAAGTATTCTTGATTTTCTTCCCACAAGCTGAAATTTTTTGTGCCATTTCTTGAAAATGTCTAAAATGGGGGCAGAAAAAATTGGCCTGCACCTAATTTGGTGCCTGTTTTTTTCTCAGTTTTCCAGCACAAATTTCACTACAAACTATACATTTTCCAGAACCAGAAGGCCTTCAGCATCTGCAATTTCACTCAGGCCAGACTCCTCACAAAACCCAATTCCACATCTTACATTGTAAGTTGCACTTCCTTTCTCCGTTGATTTCTTGTTTTCAGTTTTTTAGAATCATTGACTAGTTTCACTAATATGTTGGAATTTTAGTATTGGAGCATAAACCTGTATAAGTACTCTAAGAACACAGAACAAAAAGGTGGCATCTTTTAAGTCTTGATGTCTTTTTATTTGAGTTATCAATATTGCATATGTTTGTAGTTATGTGTATGTGAGATGTTATGTTGTTTGTATCCAAACTATGGCTCAAAGTTGTCTGAATATGCTGATAATTTCATTCCAATAGTTAAAATCTTTTATGCTAACCTGATCACATGCAACAATTCTGAAGTGGCATACTTCGCGCCCTGGCTTCTTCTACTTCTCCTTTAACAATGGCTCAAATAAAGTATGCTTAGAGGGCCAAAAGCTGGCAGTTAAGGTCTCACTGCCGCCCCATCAAGATCATGCCACCTCCCCTGAGTTGCCACCACACGTGGTGGTGGCTGCAGCTCCTCCACCAATCCCCGGTGGCAATATGACTTCTTCCCCGGCATTCTCTTGGCCGTTTCAGCCCCGAGAAACTGCTCCACCAAGCCCTGCACCGGGTTCGTCCCTCCCGGACACTAGCGCGGCAGCACCAGATAGAGAAGGCGTCCCATTTATCAACAGTAATCCTGCGGTGCCACTGCCTACCGGTGAAGTTGATTCTGCTACTATTCGTCCTTTGCCAACCTCTGGTCAACAACATTCTAAACAGGTATTCAAACACTTATTAGCATTTCATCTTGCTTAAACATTGGTAGAGGATTGCATTTAAAATCCTTGAAAATTTTGTTGAATTTTCCTTGCATGCTTTAAAATGGTTTGAACATAACCCTTGAAAACTAAATAATTTTGAAAGAATTGATTCTGCCCTCAATAAGTAATCACATTAAGGATCATATAGTACGTACCCAAGTATTTAATGCCAAGCATGTGAACTTTTGAGCATAATTGTCGTGCCGCATCTATATGTGGGCATAAGAAGGATTCATGCGCCTTATGGTTTTTAATTTCGTGGGCCAAACTTACATTGGCATTTTTCACAAGTATTATAATGTTGCTATTTTTCTTTATGTACATATTTAACAAGAAGAAGGGTAGATGACCACAATTTTGAAACAGAAGAAGTGGCCTTTGACACTCTGGTGTCTTTGAGCTGCTTCTAGATGTGTTTTTTATTGGACTCAATTATTTGTCCTGTGGCAATGCAGGTTGTGGGATTTTCTGCTGTTCAGAGAGCTTTTTGTTGTATAATTTTGCTGATGTTGATGATCTAAATTGAGAGACAGATAGAGAGAGATGCCTTAAGGGTGATGATTATACCATATGGATTGTAGTTATCCTTTACCCTACTTTGGAATCATTACCGCTTTGGTTTGGCAAAGCAATCAATTACTTACTACTTTTTCTTTTGTATTTGATTCTTTTCTGTCCCCCTTTTTCTTGGGCATTGTTTCTTTTTCATGTGTGAATGTTTGCTAATCGCTGTTGTCTTTTGTTGTCATTATGTTGTAATTGGCCCCTGAAACGGTTAGAGTTCATAATCAAAAACAGGAGAATTCACCATTGCATTTTTCTAACAAATGCATATGAAGACTAGCAATGGAAAAACTTTTTCAGAATACTATGGAAGCAAGTTGGTTAACTTTCTTCTATAATCTTAAAGAGGAAAGAAAAAAGTAAATCAAATTTTCTTTATTTAAACTTTTTGATGGCCGACTGTACAGGATCTTTTATCAGGCTGTAAAAATTGAAAACAAATATTCCGCATTCTTACCATCCTAGTTCAAACAAATTCTTGCACAATTTGACAGGCTCTGTCGAAATTGGACATGTTTAAGTCTGATTCATTCCTGTAATTTGTTATGATCAATCTTTCCTCCTGCTAATCTGATTCTTAGTCCTAATCATTTGAATGACAAATACCACAAATGACAGAAGTATAGTTGATCCAGCGACTATAGGAATACACATTTTGCACCTTTTCTCCCTTGGCCTTTGCTCCCCCTCCTGTCCCCTCCCCGTAGACCCCTCTGGTGGTTCAACTGCAATAGGCCCTTGTTTTTCTTCTTCCGATTTTTCGCCTTCTTCATGAATATCATTTGTTTTATCAGGAAGTACTTGATTTTTATCAAGTTCTTGATCTTGTCGAGGCTTAGGTATATTTTGGATATCTTCTGCTACCTTAGGCATTTCAGTTTCCTCATGAGGAACTTCCTTTTGAACCGATGGTAAATTTTCCTGCCCTTTTTCTCCATCTTTAGAATCATGAACCTTTTGAACATCTTCTACTGGTTTCTCTTCTTCAGGCATCTTTTTACCACATTCCACTATATGTGTTTCTGAAGTTATATCATCTTCTTCGTCTCTTGCTTTTAATTTTTCATCATTTTCCTGAGACGTTGAAGTCCCTGTTGTCTGAATCCCTTCTTCCACAATCTGCAAATTTCCAGATTCCTCTCTATCAAGCTCCTGTTTTTCCTTAATTTCCTCAATGGCAGTCCCACGAATTCCTTTGACCTTCTTAGGCATTGTAATCGTCAAAGTTGACTCATCCTCGTTAAACTTGGCCTTAATCTTGTCCAAAATCACCCCATCTGGAATTCTGAAAACTTTCTTGAATCCCTTAACCTCTGCACCTTTCTTATGTACTTTCCACCCCACCATTACAGTCTCCTTTACCCGCCTCTCACCACTTATTGCAATTAAAGTCCCATCTTCATTTATGTCAATCTTTATGTTCCCTCGCTTATAACCTGCAAAAAGTTTCAAAAAACCCACAATTTCTTTCATGCAATCAATAATATAGCCTATATAAATCTAGGAACAAATCATGAAAAAAAAAGAACCTTTGAGATGAGCAGTGAGTATAAACATGGCATCTATTTCTTGGGACAAGAAAAGAGGGCCTGTCCGGTCTTTGGCAAACTGGAATTCAGAGTTGAAGTCATCGACTGCTCTGGTAAGCTTAAGTCCTAATTCCAGCTCCATTCCTTCTTAAGTCTAACACAATTTGATTGAATGAATTGGAAAACAGAGGAAATGGCAGTGTTATTTAAGAAGAAAACAAGAAGTGTGCAAGGAAGCAAAGAACATATCCTTTGCTTCAGTTAGTTTGTCAAATGGAACAGAGAAAAGCCGGCTGCTTATTAGCCCTGTTGGAAGCTAACTCCGAACGGATACGAGCACATTTTGTACATGTTTTGCCTTGCTTCCTCCAAGGTTTTTTCCATAGGATCTAACATCAATACTTCATGAGATGGCAAATGATGGGACCATTAATTTTTATGACAGCTGAAAAAATAATATAGAACAACATTAAAAAAGAAGAAAGAAAGTATGGAAAAACACAAAGAAGAGAGAAAGTTGAGAGAGGGAAGCAAAGCCCATCATAATGGTGTAAGATGAGTTAGTTGATTCGATTAGATTATAACTCAACTCTAGTTCGAACTCTAATTTAATTGTTCAACAGCTCACAAGTCTATTTTTCAAATATATTATATTCTAATTAAATAATTATTATATATTAATAATTTATATTTAGTCAACATTACAATTGTTCAGACGGTCCATGATGAAAGTGAGCTTCAGATTGGTTAGATTAATAACCAATGTGAGTTCAAGTTCTTTGTTTTTATTTCGAGCACTAGCACAAGCCATTAAGACAAAAGTCAACAACCTCAAACTCAAGCCTATACAGCTTTTGTCGAGCTCAACTTATTTACACCCCGTGTCCAACGAATCTCTTGACAAGGACTATTTTATAAGAACTCAAAATTTTCTGGTAAGAAAACACATCAATTGGGCTCACAACCATTGACACAAGAAACATTTTATTGGACTGCTTCAATCCAGTTAAGTTCCAGTTCCATGCCTCTAGACAGAATAGTAAAACTTTTAAGGGCACGAATGTGAAGGGAAAAAATGTACTTGTATTGACAAAAATGGATAGCAGTAAGTATAGGGCCCAACTTAGATGTCAGACAGAGCTTGTTAGGTGGGCATCCATCTTTTTCAATGAATAAAGCTTCAAGTATTCATGGTCCCAAAATATGTAATGTCAATGGCCATTTTCGTGTCATCAAGACTGCCTTCTAACTCACCAAAAACAACTTTTTGCATTTAAAGTAAAGCCAGCAGCCTGCAGAGAGGTCCTCTGCTAATCTTAGCCTCTCAACCCTCAAGTTTTTTCTCCAGTAGTCAGTTGGCACCATATTCATTATTGATGATAGGACAGTAGTTGCCAGTCATATTTCTTCTAGAAATCCGAAGGGATGATCAGAAAATTGCTGTCTGGATGAGACTGAAGATATTTCAATATTTCCAAAAAGGCATACCAGCACAGAATTATTTGCTGTAAGATGGCTGATACATCTTTCTTGAATTAGAATTCAGTAAATTATCACCACAAAACTTGGTCCTGGTTTCTACAAAAATGTCCTTTCAGTGGATTATAAGATCACATGCTTAACTATTACATTATGGCTGGCTGGCTTTTCATCCTTGTCATAGAATAGCAATAGACCAAGCTGAAAAAACATCAGTATGTGAACAAGTCCAAAGTTTTATTTATTTTTTCCATTACTCTAAAGACTTTCTAGCAAACTTCTGTATAGGAACTTAGTTGAAAGGATACAAGAAAGCAACTACTTATGGCTATGATTTTGTATTAAACATCGATACACCAGAATATATGGACATTTTATCAAAAGAAAAAACACAAAAATGAAACCATCTGCCCTGTCTTCTTTCATCGCAGAGAAATAAACAGCAATGACATAAATGATATACATCATAAACCTAAGAACTGCAAGAATTATTAACTATCTAGTGTAGCAAATAAACATAAACGATCACACGGTCAAATGCAAATTTACTCAAAATTTTCATTATACAAAAGCAAACGATGGAACAACAGCATCATGGACAGCAGAAAGTCCAATCTTTTTTTTTCCTAATTTCTTTACATAACGACGATTGTATGATAAATACAAGACTTTAACTTTTACATCCTAAGCACATTGCCTCGCGAATCATTTGCAACTTCTCTTCATCCTAGGAAACCAAAATTCATAAACCAATTCTCAAGTTCCACTTACCTCGGGCGACTTCATAAGACCAAATTTTATCATTCATGACTATTAGCTCGGCCTACTGAGTCAAGACCCTCTGTCCTGCTTCGCACAATACGGTGGAACACTTCTCTAACTTGGCGTTCCAATGGATCCAAGCCGTCCTTTATAGCTTCATACACAATCCCTACTTCTTTAACTCTCTGCTTCACTTCTCTCTCCTTCTCCTCCGTCAAGGGGAATTGGACGGAATCAGTCAGTTCATTAAAATGCCTAGAGCATTTCTCAATCTCATGAATCTCCTTCAACAACCCACAAGAGTTCCTCCGATCCCGTTTCTTTGACTCCTCCAAAATTCTCTCGTGAAGTGAAAGAATGGGGACAGCCCAGAAGAATTGCTTTGTCAGGGCAAAATGTGTCTGAAGGCCGCGATCTTGACATGGGATTGCAGCCACAAGAGCCCACATAACAAATAAGAGCACATTGCTCATTGTGAAAACAGCCAAACTAAGGCCATTGGTGGATGTAATCTCATTAGCTCGTGGTGCCACCAAGTTGCTACTAATTGCTTGGAGCTGCTTAGCAGCAGACCATGATCTTGAAACACTCCAAGAAAGTGACCTAAAGTGGCCTAAAGACTTATGCTCCTTCTGCATATTATTGCGGCCAAAAGACCGGTTTCTATGAGCAAGAGCCGTGTTAGACTCTTTATCTTCAAGCATTCCAATAGCCAAATCTATTAGAGCCTTTTTGGCACGGCGAAACTGCCCTTCGCCAACGCTCTTCTGATTGTCCAATGCACATAAAACAATCTCCAACTGTTTCTGCCACTGTCTGATCTGCTCAATCCCATCTCGAATGGCATTACAAACATCCAAAGCCTTGACACTCCTCTCAAAGAAATCCGAAACGTATCGGCCCATTGGGGGCCTATTCAAATAGGCCTTGTTGTTGAAAACAATTACTCTAAACTCCTCTTGGCAACAGCGGAATGCATCTAAAAGCTTTTGAAGCCAAGGGATGGAGAGCAACTCAGCAGAGCCTGCAGCGGCCAAATCTTGAAAGACATCGGCCACCTTTCTCTGGAAGGCTTCCAATTCAATTTCTTGAACAGTGGCTTCATGTGTAGGCTCCATGGAGTGAACCTGATCGCGGCGTCTGCTCAAAATGGAGAATCCAAAGCCTGAAGAAGATGATGGCTCTTGAAAATCTGTTGTAGGCATATTTCATCTCACATGTATTTAAAAAGAAATTAAATTTTTGGACAAAAACTGACAAAGCACAGCTGGATTTTAGACTCAAAGCCCAATTGCACTTGAATAACTACAAAGCTTCATGATTTTCTTGGCCCTGAACACAAAATTGTGACAAAACAAATTTGGGGAAAACAAAGGACAGACCCCTTAGCTGACAATTGGCAACCAAATATAGAATCGGGAATTCTTAAAGACCCGTGAGAGAAGAAACGCAATTCCAACAAAGATTAACAAAAGACTGATATAGAAGAATCCTATTTTTTTTCTATTCTTCTTCTTCCCAACAAACGAAAATCAAAACCAAACCAAGGAAAACCAGATGCACACTAACAAGATCCAAGCATTACTACAAATGCACAAAATGACAGATCAATTTCAAGAATTCTTTCCCCACAAGAATCTCCTATTACACAAAGAAAAGTCCCAAGACTCAAACTTCATGCTTCAAAAGACGACTCCATTAACATTTGATCAAGAAAGAAAACAGAACGAAATCAAGGATCAACGATTTTCCTACGGGAAGTGTAAAGGAAGGAGAAAGAAAGGAAAGGAGGATGTTTCGAAACCCAGGAGGAGAGGCTTATATGGGGGGATGATTTGGACCGCGTATTAATTACTACGGTTTGTTGGGTAAAGAAAGAGAATTCATGTTATTAAGGAAAGTCCTTTTTTTGTTTTATTAAGAGCAAGCATATTATAAATGATAAATTTTTCATTTTATTAATAAGTTAATATTTTTTTATTTTTAAATTAAATTATAAATTATATAATACACGTAAAATATACAGTACATTCATTTCGAATCGAATACAAAATCTCTCATATAATAAGAAAAATAAATGTCATTTCGGACTATAAATCACTTAATGTTATTAAGGAAAGTCTCATCGGACACTTTTTAACTATAGGATTTGGGAAGAAAAGTGTTGTAATTAATGTGAACTATTAATTAATTTTGATTTTGGGGAGTCATTGCTGCAAAAAGTGAAAGTTTGGGGGCGAAAAGTGAAAAAAACAAAGAATTTGAAAAGTCCAGTCTGGAATTTGTTTACACGCCACAAAACACGAACTGGCCAGTGCCCACGCATCAATTTCTATGCTAACCGTCGCCCATGGCGAACAAAACTGTTGTTATTTTTATTTGCATATGTAGTCCCTCAGGTTTTTGAAATTGCTAAACACTCCCTTACATTCTTTTAGAAAAATTGTATCTTTGACCCTTCACCCCCTCTTTTTCTCTTTCTATTTTTGTAAGGGTGTGTTGAAATTGAAAGATTTAAATGTTAAGAATTTAGATTCATAATAATATATTAGTTGTTGTACTTATTTAAATAATTTTGATATATATTTCTTTAGTAATCATTTAATATTCCCCATTGTTATGATAAAATAAAAAAATTATAGAATATTGGAATTATTGAAATTATTAATTCCAAAATTAGCATTCATGTAGAGCAACTCAAGTAACCTAAAATAATCAACCATGCTAAGCTTTTGTAAATTGATCTACTAATGGAGACGAAGTGGATATCATGAACCGCGTATTTTCTGAATAAATCTCACTAAAAAAAAGGAAAAAAATCTCTCATAAAATAATATAAGAAGAGCTTTTAATTAAAATAATAAAAATTAACAAGTCGATTGTACTTCTTTTTTAAATTTATATGTATGCATACATTTAAAATTAAGTAAATTCGAATTCTAGATGGGCCTGTTTGGTTTTATTTTCATTTTTAGTTTTCATTTTCATTATTTTTAAAATCTAAAAAGTTAGTTAGTTGAAATGAATTGAAAATGAGTTTGTATTTGTATGAATTGTTAGAAAAGTAATGATTAAATTAATTTTAATAGGTTGTTGGTGAAGAAAAATAGAAATAATAAAATAGAAAGATAAGATATATATATATATAGGTTATTAAGAGAAAATATATAAATTATTAAAAAATATATTTGAAAAATAATATTAAATAAAAATATATAAAAATTTATGTATTTTATTTCTATAATAATAAAAAATATAAAAATGAAATTTGAAAATGAAACCAAACGGGCCCAAGTCAATTACTCATCCCACAACAAGCTAATATAGTGTAATATAGAGGATAATGTGAAGATGAAAGTTCATGGGTTGACCACGTGTGGAGTAGCCATTGGGTAGATGTCAAGAGGAGAGGGTCAATGGGTGCACCCATGGGCCGAGTGTGAGCTAGGTCTTGGTTAGCGCGTGCCGCGTAATGATGTGGATGGGGAGGGGGATGGGTGGAGCCCTGACCAAGTCCTACAAACTTCATTGCAATCATACCCAACAAAGCCCCACATCTCATTCTCTTGGAGAGAAATTATTATTCCCATGCTGTGAGACTTCTCTCCCATGGAATACGTATAATTGTTATGTGGTCTTGAAATTTTTAACTTTATAATATAAATTAAGTGATTATTTGATTAGAACCATGGTCGAAATTAAATATTATGTGGGCATTTAATTTTATATGGTTTTGATATAAATATATTCTTCATAATTGTACATTTAATCCTATAAATTATTGTTATTACATAAAGTATACTATTCAGAATCAATTCAATCATCTCGATTCTGTATCATATTTGGTCAATTCAATTAAACCAGTCTAATTGTTTATGCAAATTATGCATTTATTATTGTCAATAGTTCTCTTTTCTTATCTCACTTTATAACAACTTTCTTAAATTTTTTCTAACTAATTTAAGTGACGAAAAGTTTTCGTAAGAACATATTATAGCAATTCAAACTATATATTTGATTTCAAATCTAAGGCAATTAAATTTAGGGGTGTTCATCGAATCAATCCAATTTGATGAACTCAACGATTCAAATCAAATCAATTTAATTGGTTCGGTTTGATTTGAGTAATCGGGTTTGATCATGTAAAACTCTATTACATTTGGTTCGGTTCTTGGACTTCACATTCACCGCCCAACCCCATTAATTAAAATAAATAATAATTTATTATTTTTTAAATTATGATTTTTGTTATTTGTATTTATATTTAATGTTTAACTGATATTTGAATTCAAAATTTTGTATTATTAATCATTGCTTGTGATAAAAAAGAAGAAAATTTATAACAATTATGACTTGTAATGCTCTTGTGCAATACTGTGAGTTTTTGAATTTTGATAAATATTTTAAAAATAATTTAATTATATTATTTTTCTAGTTAAAGAACTAATGAAATTGCAACTGGTGTTTTTTCCTCCTCCTCCTCTTTCCTCTTCTTCTTTCTTTCTTTCTTTTCTTTCCCTTGAACCCGCTTACCCGAATCAAATCAAGATCGAATTGGTTTGATTTGGATTCAGAAATTAAAAAGAATAAAACTCGATCCAACCCGAACCAATTAAAAATAATCGCTTCGCATCCATTTTCCCCCCAAACTGAAGCCAACCCAATCCATTAACACCCATAACTAAATTAATCATCAATACCATTTGAAGGCCCTCGAAACTTTGGAAATATCACAGCTATTTTGAGATCAGGTAAGATATCTCCAACCTATATCAAGATTCAAATTTTACTCTATAGAGGAGTTTCATGAAATTAACATATTCTAAAATATTAATCTTTTGTACTTTTCAAGACTCTCCAATCAATAGTAAATGATCATAAACAAATGAAATAAGCAGATCATGTTTTGCTCAAAACATTGGTTGATGACAGGTTATATACATCAAATTATTGTATTGACTTTGCTATTGAGCCCTTATTTTATAAAATAAAAATAAGATGTTGCCTCAAGACTTGTGCCCATGACCAAAACACAAATGTGCAGCCAAT
>JACGDI010005436.1:64117-87970 GCA_014898725.1 Jacaranda copaia
AACTAATTAAAATATTCTCAAACAACACATTTGCTCATTTTCGGTAGAATCTAATAAGGACATTCTGTTTCCTTCAACCCATGTGCCCATTACTCATTTGTTAGATTCTATCGAAAATGAGTAAATGTGGTGTTTGAAAATATTTCAAATAGTTCATGTGATAAAATTACATATCGACAACGATTAAAGAATAATGTGTAAATGGGATCATAGATTAGAAGTGACTGCAATTAAATTAACCCTAATTTTTATTATGCAAAATAAATATATATTAATAGTCTCCACGTGTGGGTTGCCTCTTCCAAGAGAGCATTAGAGTTGAGAACTTTTAAGCAGAAACAGCTGCCAAATCCATGGAAAATTAAAAATAATTAAAGGCTGTATAAATAAATAAATTATTATTATTATTATTATTATTATTATTATTATTAGGTTCTGCAGTGCTGCAAACAGCAATAAACTGAAAATAAATAGGAGATTAGAACTGCAGAAACCAAACTGCTGAACCAAACCAGACTGTCAACCCTAATTTGGCAGTTCCAGCTTGTTCTCTCCTTGGTTTGGTTAAGTCAAATCCAAAGTTAATCTTTTATTTTTTTTAATTTTGGGGGGGTTTTATTAACCAAAATAGTTTGATTCAGAAATTAAATAAAATTATCTAAGTTGATTTTATTGTTGTTGATAATGAATATAAATTTATACGGTGTTGAATCTCAATTCCCTGCAGTCTCCCAAAATCCAAGAAAAGATATTCCAGATTCTCAAAGTAATATTTCTTAATATGTGTGAAAATGAGAGACTGGTTGATTGCATTTTCACTTTTAAATTATGATGAAAAAAATTTTAAATGTAGTTATTTTACTTATTTTCAATAAAAATATTTACTAATTAGTTCATTATTTTTCCAATTTTACTAAATATGGAACTCGTGATAATTCAAAAAATAACTATTCATCCCAAATATTTCAGCAGAAAAAACATACCCGAAAAAACAAAAAAGAACCCAAAATAAATTAAAAAATTGTTTTCCATTCCAATATTATTTGATCACTTGCGCTAAAATAAATTTTTAATCTTACAACTCAACATTTTCTCACCACTAATTTAAACACAAATTTTTATTTTCATAAAAGGCCAATTTAAAAAAAAATTAAAAGGTATAAAATGAAAATTTTATATGAAAATAAAATCATACCGCATTTATTGTACATATTTATTTTTTAATTATACCTACTACTATAATTAATAAACCTAAGAAATCTATTTTATCAACTAGGACCCATAATGGCAGCCGAATATATGAATGATTAATGAGGCCAGCACAGGCTTAACTGTGGACCAAGAAAATACATAGATTATCCTTTATGCCAACATGGAAATTCAAGGGTTTGGCTCATTCCACACACTTGCAATTTATGGTACAATGAGATTAGGGATATGTCATGGGCCAAAGAAACATGAATTCATCATTCACCAATAAAGTAGATTTCATTGTTACAAATGTCAAGACAATATGGTCATTAATTATTAATTATTAATTATTAGCCCACAAGTGGGATTTGGGAAAGACAGATGTAAGGCCAAGGTTTAGCCTTTGCCCAAGTCAATTTTCTTGGAGTTGAGAACACCATGCAAGAAAATGGACAGGCCAAGTAGGAAGATTATCCATAATTATTAATTATTAGTGCTTTTTACTAAAAAAAAATAAATTATTGTTGATTCATCAACTACCCTTGTGTGGCCGAACTCCAAATGGATCAGTCTACAAGTACAATGACTTGTAATTATCAATTTCTTCTTCTTTTGTTTTTTTATTTACACATATGCATTAAAGTTTAGTTAAGATCTGAATCACAAATCTCATACTTTTATGTAAAAGGATGACGTTATTGGTTCAATTGATCATTTAGCAATTTGTAAATATTAATAATTATATATATGAGAATAATATTATTGAATCAATTAATCAATAAACAATTTATTATCGTAGTTCCTAATTACGTTGCCTGTGATCCTAACAGGGGTGACATGGGGGACGAAGCAATCTCGGTTGCACTAATCCTAACCCTAAACTAAGAGTGGGTTCGAATTAAGATCGAATTAGGAACGATTTCTGTCTTGAAAAAAATAGAAAATTAGTATAAATAATTACAACCAGCTCTCCTAGCCCTGTTAAACCTAAACCCCTTCATTAATATGATTTATTTGTCACCATCAAAATCTTCTCTGGTTGGCATTTCCTTTTCAATATGTATGGATCAAGATACCTTCCCTCCCAATTTCCTATCTAGTGGGCTTCCATTGGGAGTTAAGTGTTGATATCAAAATGAACTGAAAAGATAAGGGTAGGGTTGGCCCCTTAACTAATGTCCAAAAGTAATCTTTAATAGCATCTGGTGAGTAAGCTGATGACAACATAAGGGGGTCCTCAACTTAAGAATTTTTGACCAATCATGGCAAAGAATTCACCTGGCCAGCCATTTTGAATTTCCTTGATTTCTTGATCCTTGACTTTGAAATTTTCAACATAATCAAGGATTGGCATTGGTATTTCTAATCAGCTAATTAGTAGTAGGTGTTGGAATCTTGTATTCTTTACTCAAGATCATTTGATGTTAATTGTACTTCTTCTTCCTTTTCCTTTAATAGGAAGATGTGAAGTGGATTTGTATTATCAATCAGATTGAGTACAATGTACTCGAACAACTGCTTTATAAATTATGAATTTTCTTGACTTTGACCAAAAATTTTGCTCTTTCTTATCTTAATCGAGATGGGATTGGCACATATTTATTATTTATTTTTTTTATTGTCTGGATTCTAACAATCTATAATGCATAAACACTTCATAAAAATATTTCATATAGTGTCGGATGCGAATAAGGTTCTAGTTCCCCAATAAAATATACAAAGTTTATAATAAAAAAGATAAAACCCAACACGATGTCAAACACATGTAAAGTACATGTTCAACGCAGCATGGACAAAATGGGGCCATTTTTGAGCTTTACTAAATTTAAGAGTTGATAAATAATAACAAAATAAAAACTTTTTAAATGGCAAATGAATTTAGCAACAAAGAAAAATTAATGATTATAATATTCTAATAGATTTAAATAGAAGGAGATAAGATGTGACTAAATATGCTAGTTTATTTGATATAGAAGATTGGTCATACAATTAGATGCAACTATGATTTATCCTAGTTTATGATGCATGTTTGATGTATGGGATTAAATGGATAAATAACAAAATTACTCTTGAATAAAATAAAATAAAAGAGAGCACATTTGGAGATTTTTCAGAGGAAACAATTGCAATGGAGCAGATTTTTAGTGGAGGAAGTGATTATATAATCGTATCCCCCAAGGCAATGTGCCGCTACAGTAGCAAGCTGACACCAAAAAGCAAGTTGGTCCGCTCTCATAATCTCTCATATCAAACATGAGATTAGGCTAGATTATTCTCATTTATCTAACCTAATCTCACAAATCAAACGTGGCCTTGGATGACTAGGCACCCTAGTGAAAAAAATTGTTACAAAATAATAAGTGAAAAAATTGAAAAATTGACACTAATTACATATATTAAGTAATAAAAAATTTTGCTCCATCACAATAATAATTTTTACAAATTTTATGATGGCAAAAATTGCATTTAAAATATCTTCATTGATAGTTAATGACAATATCTTTAGTGGCAATTAAGTAGAAATCTTTTCAAACATCACAGAGAAAATTTTACTGTGATAATACATAAATCATTAATTATCAATAATAACAATTTAATTAATAACCATTGATTCCTATTACTATCAAGACATATTATAACAAAACAAAAAACGACTACTTTTAAAAATATCATTAGTAACAAAATAAAAGTTACTATCACCTAATATATGTCATTAGTTACAATTTTCACACTATCACTTATTTTGTAGTGACTAATGTAATATCTTTTGTATTGAAAATATTCATTATATAATTTACACAAAGTTTAATATCTATTTGTATTCAGGATTCGTCATTTATTTGAATTTGAAATATACTTATTTTAATATTTCATGTTGATTTTTTTTTCACATTACCTGGATATATACTTATATTACACATATCAATATAATCAATTAATAATTATTTATACATATGTATAATTATATATATTAAGTTAATCATGTTGAAAATTCTAAAATTTAATGTCCCCATGTCCATTTCTTGTTGTATCCATGCTGTTGTATTTATGTCCATGCATCATGATCAGTCTAAGAGGAAGTCGAAAGTCTAAATTCCCCACCATAGCCATGGGCTACCTAATCATCGAGTTTAAATTCTTATCCTCTTAAGATTATCCCTACACTGCAAGATCAGAAATGATAAACACTTAGATGCTGCGGCGTGAACAGTACCCATTGATAAGTCCCGTCCAGAAATATTGGAACCTTACACACACAGCCATAACTTATTGGCAGTTAGCAAACCATTAAAAATGTACTCCAAGTTCTAACAAAGTTGTCAAACAATCGGGCACCCACACAGCCTCTCTAACTGGTCCTTTCAATCAGAACTCCCCAACATACTTCAGCACCAGGCGCCATATCAGCTTCTTTGGACAAAAAATGACCGCGCAAAATGCAGAGACGTTGGCACATTTCTAATGTCGATGCCAAATGATGAAATGATCAAATGAAAAAAATTCTCTCATAAAAGTATGGAAACAGTACTATTGAAACAGGATTCTTTACCCTGTTGGCCTGTTGGGAATCAGTGCAGATTACTCAACCGAGATCCAGGTTACTAGAAACAAAGTCAGAGTTGAGCCTTCAGCCCGATCGGAACCTTAGCTATTTTGTAGTCAGAACATCACTTCTAAACAAAAAAGACAAGTATATTTGGGATTTATGCCCTCAGAACTTATAAATTACAACCAGACAGGATTATAGTATCATTCACTTGCTCCAATAAAGCCAATCCTCCACCACCACCACCTGCGACAAGAGCTTACATTGTTTGGAACAACAATAACAACCAACAAAAAAATCAACAAAAATGGCAACAATGATATGGAGATGATCAAGGAAGAAGAGCGCGATTGGATGTGATGATGAGGGAGGCCATCAATGGAAACCAAATTACCATAATAACCACGAGCCCATACAATCACTGGACATCAATAAGCCATCTTGTGGCAAATTCTCCTAAGAACTAAAACCAGGAACAAATCCTATTTCAAGTCTAAACCTTAATTAGCCAAAATGGATCAATCATCGACATGAAAAAAATCTTGAATAAATAAGACTGATTTAGAGAAGATGCCAACTGAACCCTCAGGTCTTTTAATTCTGATGCAGTTTAAGGCTACCAACAGTTGCAAACGGGTTTCCAGAGTATTTCTGGATCAATTGTTTTCTCCATCTTTTTGGGCACTAAGAATCCCATAGAGCGTATAGGAGGATTTAGGCTTTAGTATAGAGATCTAGATCCACATCTAGCTTAAGAAAGAGGTGCGTAAGCCAAGGCGAGCTACTGAAAAAGCAGAGCAATGTTTTTTTAAGAAGGGGGCTAAGAGATCCACAACTTTCACAATGCTGTATTCTAAGTTTAACTAAACCTTCAAGTTCAGATAGTGAGAGAGTGAACAAGAATCTAAAATTAAGAGTAAGGAAGGGAATGTCTTCGTTGAATCTTCATTTGATAAGTAACCAAGCAGGAAAATACGGAGACAAAAACAAGCATTGGAAAATTTGAGTTTCAATAAATACTGGATAAAGGGAGTAGAGATGATGATAGAGATCATACTGAGAAACAGAAGAATTCCGTAAAGGTACAATTATTTGAACGAAGTGAAACAAATGCGATCTTGGTTGTCTAATAGGCATCTATATGGGTCCCTTTAACTGATTAATACAGTCTTTTAGAGCTCCTGGACCACATACTATATCTCCTCAGGGACAAGGGCACCTTCTTTCATTGACTAGTCACAAATGGATAATATAAAAGGATGGTGAATACCACTAGGTGATTACCTGTTGACAGAACAGGCTATAACAGATTAACAGTAAAGGAGATAATAACAAGGAGAAGAGTAAATTAACTTTTAACACTAAAGGGGTATTCAAAAGCCCTTTTCATTTCAAGCACTAAACTTCGTTTCATTTCTAGGCTTCTAGCACTAAAAACAGAAAACCATCGATTCATACATATTTTAACTAGAAATACTATTTATTTTCATTTTTAATTTCTTCTAAGTTCTAAACCCATCATATAATCCTATTATCATATTAATCAAACATAAAAACCAACTATTATTTCAAAACAATTAAAAATATACATACATTTTGAAAAAGTACATCCATTTAGACATAAAAAAAATAAACCACCTAAAATTTCAATCATATACTTGTTCCAAAGATTTCAAACAAAAAACCCAAATACAATCTCATTTTCATTTTCAAAACTATATCTAACTTTTTTAACTTTTGGAAATGTTGAAAGCACAAAATGAAAACATATCCAAATGGGCCCTAAGCAGCTTAGGATGCCAGTGACAAGAGGCAAGCTATAATCTTGTCAACACACTACATTTTCCATCATTAGACTGGGCCTTTGCGCGGTATACAGATAAGCACGCAAAATTGCATATATATACATATATGTCTGTGGGGTTTGAGTGTGGGCATCCAACATGATATCAAGCCAAGGGAAACATCTCTCGCAAAATAGATTCATAGCACAAAGCCAACTGATGGATCCAAAACCATCATGCCAACTTCAACGTTCCAAACTTTTCCCATCATGGGGCAATTTTATCACTTGATTAAATAGATAAAAATAAGCACAAATAAGCATGGCACAGATAAGCAAAGTACTTAGCATGGAACTTTTTTAATAGAAATATAAATAAGATCATCGGGCAATTTAAATCATCAGGCAATTCCGCAATATTTGCAGGCACAAATAAGCAAGTATGGAATTTTTTAAATAGAAATATAAATAAAATCTCAAAATCTTTAACCAGAAACAAATAACATTCTTAACTAAGCAATCAAAATTATCTCAACTCAAGAATGGTTCTTCAGAAATGCATCCAGCAATGACATACATAACCCAGAAAAAAGGTGGCAGTCTAGAAATACTTAAGCAGCAATTGATGGTTTTGAGGCCGCGGAGAGGCGGGATCTCTTCTTAGCCAAGCTCTGGCTACGCCTCTCCCTCTGTTCCTTCAGACGACTCGCAAGAAGCTTCTGGTACTCAGCAGCCTCAGCCTTGGCCTTGGCAATCCTCTTCTTCTTATCCGCAATTCTAGCCCTCTTCCTCTGCAATGTCAAGGGAGTCACCAGCCTCTGAATCTTCGGCGCTTTGCTTACCTTCTTGCCAGATTTTGTAGTAAATGTTCGCCGGTACGTGTTGACATACTTCCTAACATCATCTTCCTTAGAAAGGTTGAAAAGCTTTCGGATCTTCGAAGCCCTCTTTGGACCTCTCATCCTCGGCTTCTCAACATCAGTTAGCCCAGGAAGATCATTCTCACCCCTTTTAACAATCACCAAATTCAAAACAGAGAGATCAGGGCTAACGATGCACCCACGGACGGACTTCCTTCGGCGCTCTCCATTTCTCCTACCGTAACCACGGAAGCATGGGGTTCCTCTGTGCAGCAAGAGCCTCACACGGCCAGGAGTCAACACACCCTGCTTCATCGGAAATCCTTGCTTGTCACAACCTCCCATAATCTTGAACACGTAGCCCTTGAACTCCTCGCCCAATGCATCTCCGCTGACCTCCTGAGAGATTCTCTTGTCCCAGAACACACGCAGCTTCTGGTCATCGTCAATTTCGAGCTTCTTCTGGCAACCGGTGGTTGGATTCGCGATGTTGAACTTCATCTTCGATGGATCACAGAGCGAAAATGTCGATGTGGTACTCTTCTCTGTTCAGCAACCTCTGTAACACGGCTAGGGTTTCGCTCTTAGGGTTAGTGGAGTGTTGGGGTTGCATTATATAGAAGTAGGGAAAACTCGTATTGGGCTGCTCGAGGTCGATTCATTGTTGTAGTAGATGGCCCAGTGGGCTTGCGCCCTAGTTCATAACAGCTAAAACGCATTTCAAGAAAGTCCAACGAACATATGATTGAATTAGGGCTGTCAATTAGTCAGTTCCGAACCGGATCATGTTGGATCTAAATTCAAATCTGACAGCGTTATGTCATATTTGAATTTGATCTAAAATTTTATAAAATTTTGACTATTGTAATCATATTCGAATTCATATGAAAATTGAATATTCAAAAAAAGATCTGAATCCAAATACTCTCAAAAATTATAAATTTATTATTTTTCTAAAAAATTAGTAGAATATAAATTCAAAAAATTCATTCTTAAAAAAATATACACATAATGATTATCGAATAAATTTTTAAGTCTATTTATCATATAGAAGCAATAATAAGATATAATTTAATTACATTAATTTATTATATTATTTTATTTTAGGGTTTGCTACTAACAATAGTACTTATTTGACATTATAAATGCACATATACTTGATTTTTCAATCAATTAATTTAAAATTTAAAGTTTTATTAAAAAAACTTATTTCAATCAAATTGATATTTGTATTGCATTCTTTTATATCACAACATTCAACTCTTACTCATTATTTTTACTACATCATTTTTTGTTATAAAAAAAATTAAGTGATACAATTATAATGTAAATAACCTCTAAATCTAACATTTTATATGAAAATCAACTGATTTAATATATTGCATAAGAGCTCATTGTTTTTTTCATTCAAAAATTCATTCTGGCGTTGCTATAGAATCCTACATATATATGTGTATAATATTATATATACATGTAATACTATATATATTCGGATTCAAATTATTAATAGATTGGATCGAGTCAAATTTATATTCGCTCCATTTATTTTGAATTATGAATTTTTTAATTGGATCATATTCGTCGAATCTGTTATCGGTTAAAGATCCTAAATTATTGGATAGAATTCAGATTGGATTCCAATTAAAATCTGCTCCATTGACAACCCTAGACTGAATGAGTAATGTTTGTGTACTCGGTGGTTCATTTTCTCAAAGTATATAGATATGTAGAAAATAATTGAAAATGTTTTATTTTTATTTTGTTAATTGCACTTGAATTTAAGAAATAGCTGTTTGGTACGTATTGATGTGGGTAATTTTAAAAATACTTTTGATCGATGCTTATTTTATTTATAGATCAAATGATCAATTTGCTTCAACTTAAATTGGTCCATAACTTGAGAAATGAAAATGATCAACATCACAATATAAGTGGGCACATGACTCACAAAGATCATATGTTTAACTCTTTTTATCGACGTGAGGGTTGTATTGGTGGGCAATTTATAAGTATCTTTATAAATATCTATAGGACCAAGGCATGCCATGACCTTAGCGGTGACCAACACCGAGTCCATCTAAACTTTTTTTGTATCTTAAAAAAAATTACTATGTAATCACTTATAAATAACTCTATTTTAGGTATTTACACAAATACTATGATATTTACTTTATTTAATTTTTTTTCAACATTTTTACCTTCAAATATTCAAACGGTATAGTACTCCCCCAACAACCTAACCGTGTTTATATTCAGTTGGACTAATCAGACCCTGCCTGTAATTGAAAATTTTTTCGAATCGATTAACACACACTTCAAGTTTCAAAGTTAAAAAGAAAAACATGCCTAAGAAATAAAAAGAATTTTAGTTTTTTCTTTTGAAAATAAAAAAGAATTTTGGATTTTTACAATGATATTTTATTCTGTCTTATTTATTTTTTTGTTTTCAAGTGAACATTTTCACATACGTGGCATGAGGAGACTAAAATGGATTAATACAGTCATATTCAATCTGATTAATGAATTAAAAGATTACTGATATGACGTTAAATCAAAAACCACTTAATATGAATTCTCAATTTTTGAAATTTAAATTGAAAATATTCTTAAATTGCTAAATGTTAGTGGAGACAAAATCACATTATCAACTCAACTTTTAAACGTCCCAATTTGGCAATATATTTAGAATCAATTTTACAGTGTTAAGTGACTTATGACGCAGTGGCATAAGTTTTTCTTATTATGTATGGGATCAGGAATTTAAATGCAAATGAACTTCTTATATCTATAAAAATGTACAATTTATATTTTAATTTTTTTAATTCGATTTCAATAATAGGATAATATTGTCTTGTTGAAATGATAAAAATTTTATTATAAATTCTCTGAAAAAAAAAATATATTTTTATTAGAATTAAATGATATAAACATATACAAATAAAGTTAATGTAATAACACTAGTCATTCAAGTGGCTTATAACTCAAGTAACATTTGTCTTCCCTGTTATGTGGAAAATATTATATTCAATCTGAAATGAGCTTGTTGTGCACCTTATGTGCATTGTGTGTAGTTTATACTTTAATTTATTTGATTTAAAAATAAAAAAAATATTGATTTATTGAAAAAATAATAATTCGTATAATGCTCTCTCAAAAATAATAATAATAATAACACTAATCTAGAACAAAGATTCACATATGAAAATCCTATTGCTTAGTTGATAAATAAACTTGAATTTGAATCAATGTTGTGAAAATTGGATTCAAAAATATAATTGAAGTTTTGGCAATCGACTACCTAATCAACTCTAATGATGTGAGCATGGTGTCATAATTATACTTACTATTTCAAAAGGCAAATAATATCTAAAAACATATATATGGTCACATTTTTGTCAACTTTTCTTCCACACAATTTACCCCAATAATTGTTGGATAAAATTCAGTGCAAAACTTTAAATCCAACCAATTATGCTATAGATGCAAGTCAGCCATTTAATTGAATGGGGTCAACTTAGCCCACCTAACCAAGCACCATTGGCACTTCTTTTTCCTCATAAATGCACTCATCCACCATTTTTCCTATTGCCCTTTTCGTTTTTATTCCTTCAAAAAATACTCTCTCCAACCCTAATTTTCCTTGCATTTTCTTCAAATTCTAAGTTTTCAATATCTTAAGTTAATAAATTACTTTTTCCTTACATAGAGTGAGCAAGTTTCTAAGTCTCATACCATCCAATAATATTACCTTCAAGTCCCTTTCTTTTTGATATATTATCCTCAAGTCCAACATTTCTAAAAATATGAAGCCAATGCTTCACTTCAAAAAGTTATCCGTTGTTTTCATAACAAACAATAGGATAATATTAGAAAAAAAGTGACATTTTTTCAAAATTTTATTAAAATTAAACAAGCTCAACTTCTTCAAGTAGGCTACCATTCTAATTTATACATATCTACCATATTTACACTAAAATAAATAGAGTTTTTTCTGTTTTTTTTAAATAAAAAAAAAGAAAGAAAGAATTTGCTTGTAAAAAGAATCTCTTAGGGATGAAAACGAAAAAAAAGGATCTTTCGTATATTTCTTACATAGATAATCTCAAATTATCAATTCTAATATGTAGATTAAATAATACATTACAAGCTGATGTGGGTTGGACAAAAATTACATCTTTAACCCTAGAATGATGAAAATCCTAAAGTGCTTCAAGGATTTGCATCTTTGTACATGGATTGATCCCACCTATTATCAACTTGTTGTACAACCTTTGATATATGTCGTCTATTTATTGTACATGATACCATCCAAGCCAAGCACGAAGGCATGATGTAATAGGTTCACTTTTGGCCACCATTATAAATATCTTAGATCCAAACAATTGAGCTATGCATTTTATACATCTTTTAGTATCATACAAGCTCGACCTTTATTCTGACATCTATTTTTAACACTAGAGGATTGTAATTGAGACATATCTAGTGATCCCCTAATTTGTAATGCATTTTAGATCTTAAACTCCATATCTGACCTAGTCTTACGACCAAGAGAACACAAATGAACTATATGAACTTGATCTATTTGCACGATCCCAAATCACAATTACAAAAGTTCCTAAATTCAACGTATATTAGCCCGGAATAATATTTTTTTATGTTTTGGTGTAGACCACACAATGCACACTCCTATAATTGATACTTCACATACAAGTAATTTCCAAAACGTAATGTCTTGTGTATCACACTATATTTATATATAGACAATGTCAACAAAAACAAACCCCTTTCACCAACCCTACATACACCATTTTCAACTGCACACATCACCTTCCATTAGATCAAATCCCCCACATCCCTTCCTCCCTCCATTTCTCAACCCTCTACTTCTTCTCTTGCTCAGGGATGGGCAGAAAACCTAAAATATTCATACCCATTTTACTTGTTCTTTCATTCATACTTCTTTCTGGCCATGCAAATACAAGACCTTGGCACACACAGTTTCTCAAGATTAAGCCAAAAACTCACACTTCTCCTCCGGCCGCCTTCGTTGGGGCTTTGCCGAAAGGAGTCCCTATACCACCTTCCGGCCCTTCCAGGAGGCACAATGACATCGGCTTGCAGGGCGGAGACGGGCCGCCTTGACGACAATACACGTATACTTCTAGCAGAAAATGCTTGTAAGTTGCCATTGTCTCTTCTTCTTGATCAAGTTTGGAAGTCATTGAGGAAAAGATTGTTAAATTTGAAAATCTGATGGTTGTTTTTTCTTCTAAGGGAAAAAAACAACTGTAGAGTACTGTATGGCAATTTCAAAGCCCTTTTGGATCATACTTTTCTTCTAATTAAGGGCTTAAATATATTGTTGTTGAGATAATTTTGGGATTAGCTATAGATTAATCCATCATTATGTATCGATTTGTACAAATGCTTTGAAATCAGGAGAAGTAGAGATTACAAATTAATCTCTCAGAGAAATTTTTTCCATTTTTTCTTTTTTTTTGGATGTATTATCTACGTCAAAATCTTGCATGAAGAGATTATCAAATTATTTTCTTTTTTAATATGGTACTTTTTTCATTTGTTTTCTTATATACGCCAATTGATCATAGCCACATGGCAGCAACTACCCCCTCAAAGTTATGACAACCTATAAATTTTGTCAAATTTACAATTTTGTCATCCTAAGTGATAGAATTGTCCTTAGCCACATTTTCTACTATTTTCAAACCCCATTAGGTTACAGTCCAAGTGGCACTTGTTTTCCCTATTAAGTGGGAGGTTTTGTATTCGACCTGTAATGAGCACATAATGCACTTTGTGCTCTTTATTGTAGTTTATATCTTAATTTATTTGATTTGAAATTAGGAATTTATTTGATTTGAGAATAAAAAAATATTGTTTTGTTGAAAGGATAACAATACTTTGTAACGCTCTCTAAAAAAAAAAAACAACTCTAACAACTTATATATCTTATCTCAATATTATATTTATATTCTCTTTTTATTTTATTATTACTATCTCTCTCCACCGACATCCTACTAAACCTAACAAAATCATTGGCTATGTTTGGTTACATTCTCCCAGAACAATTTTGTTCTGAGAGAATGTAACCAAATATGTGCCTTTCTTTTCTCCCAAAATGATTCCAAAATATCCAGATTGCCCTTGCAATTTAATTAGTAAATAATCAAAAATCATATATTCTTTACATCACAATTATTACCAATCATATATACATACATTTATATATTATAATATTTTATTACTATATAATAATAAAAAATGCTATTAAAACCCATTTACACCCTCAAAACCCAACAAAAGGCATTGATTTGACTGCTATATTAGAATTTGTTTCCTTCAAAAACATAAAGAAATATATCAAAGTTTTCCAAAATAATTTTCTTACTATTCCCAAATTATAAACAAACACACATCACATTTCTCAATACAAATTTCACAATCCCCAACCCCACTCCTAAAACCCATTCTCTCAAAATATATAATCCAAAATACATAATTTGTAAACAAACATTACCATTACTTTTCTTACAACTTATCTAAATACAAACTCATTTTCAACTCATTTTCGCTAACTACTTTTTCAAATTTCAAAATGATGGAAGTAGAAAATGAGAATGAAAATAAAACCAAACAGCCCTTACTCTTAGATATACATCCCATCCTCCTAAAATAAATAAGAAAATATTTATATTTCCAAAATTCAATATATCCTCCCCAAATAAAAAAATTCTGGCTCTATTCCCAACTGATGTATTCCTTATCAATTCTTTTTAACATTTCATTTGCATTTTCATACCAAAGAAAACCATTCAAAAAAGTTCATAATATAAATATTTAGAGTTCATGATAGGTATTTGTAGCAACCCCAAAAAAAAAAATTATTATATTAGGTTGGACTTAGACAAAAAAGCAACTATTGTGTATGTTGAGTTCTTTGTCGGCAAAACCCTTTATTTTCAAACGTACTACCAAATTCGGAACTACTGTAAAAATAATTGTCTAGTCTAAGTCAACAGATAACAATTAAGCAGAGAGATTTGAAATTATATATACATATACATGCAATAACGTCAAAGGTCGTTAATACAAAATTGGAATTTCAATATGTCGTAGGTTTTCCATACACCTGTAAGTCTATGTTATAAAGCTACTACAGGGTAAACTTGTCTTTTTAACTATAGGGGGAATTTGACTAGGGATGGCAGTAGGCGGGTTTGCGGTAGGTTAGACTCGCCCCATATTTCGTCCTGCGACATCATACCTCTCTCATCCCACACTTCGTCTCGTCCCAAAAAGTTTCCATCCCGCTCCACCTTGCCTCATCCCGTTAGTGCCCATCAATCTAGATAGAATTAGAAAAATTGGAATCAATAAATGAAAGTTTCAAATTAGAACCACTTGAAAGTAATTAAAATTCAAATTTTATGTACAAAAATAAAAAATAATGCAAATAAGATAAGATTCTAGAAGCAAAACAGGATATAATAATAGAATTAAAGTAATAACCAACATAAGATCAAAATTTTTATACATTGTGAATTTATTACAGTAAATTGCAACAAAAAAAAACTCAAAATTATTAAATCCAACAAATTTCCACCATATGGTTCTAAACTATTTGGGAAGTGAAACCCTAAGTTATTTGGTCTGGACATTATTTTTAATTAAAAAAATATAAAATAAATTATATGTAATATATTTATTATATATATAACATTTATACGGGTGGGGTCGCAGGGTGGTTTTGGGGTGAGGTCGGTGAACTCCATACGCCGTCTCAAATAATTTGAATTAGGAAAATTGCGTTACATACCCAACCTTATACTCCGTTAAGTCGTTCCAAATCCGTCCCATTTAGAACAAATTGAACTTTGGTTCGAGTTTTGCCCGCTCATTACCATCTCTAAACTTGACAAATAAAAGTTGAAAACTTGTCTATTTCCATGCGTTGTGATCACTTAAACATTAAAATTTTCTATGGCACAATAATTTATATACATTCATGACTTAGCTCACATTGCAAGAAATTACCAAGAATGCAAGTGTTAAAATATGAAGTTGCTATCTTAAAAAGTCGTAGCTGATTATGTATTATAAGTAATTTAAAAATTATATTACCACAAGGAGTTTCAATGTTCACAATAAAAAATTAAGATATCAATTTTGTTTAATTAGGTGTTAATTATGGTTAATTTGTAACTGATGCTAAAAGTTTATAACTTTAGCTACAAAATTTTTCTAACTAAATTTGAAGATGATACTCTAGTAACTAATCATCACTACGATTAATTTGTAGTTAATGTTTATTTTTTTACATACACATTAATTTTCACATGAATAATACATAAATAATTTATTTTTGTTTTGAAAGTATAATGCTATGCATTGATAATTAATAGTTTTAGTTGATTATAATTAAAAAATTATATTTGTTATGAAAATTCATAGTTATATTTTGTGGCTATAATTACAAAATTAATTTTATAATAATTTTTTTCGTAACAGATAATTAACTTTGTGATAGTGATTGTAGCAATTTATAGGACTTTTTGGTAGTTCAGTAGTTCAGTCCAAGGTACCACACCAATGTTGCTCTGCAAAATCTTGTACTTCATTGCATGCAGTACAATTAGTCATAAACCAAAGCAGATCAGACAGAATATTCACATGACGTGGTCCGATATTAAGCGGGTTCGGTCAATATAAAGCCCAACAAAATATGGGTTTACTATCAGCTTTGTTTTAAGAAATGGGCCCCCTAGTGTGTGAATCCGAGTTGTACCTCGGCTTCACATTTTGTACTTCTATTCAAAATTTCATTTGTCTTTTTTTACCATTATCTTTTGGGATCAAGGATGGTACGATTTGCGATTACGTGGAATATAGTGATTAAATTATAAATATGCCCATTGAGTGACGTATAACCTAATAGCATAACTTTTCTTTATTCTATGAAAGATCATAAGTTCAAATTCTTACGTGCAACTTATACTTCAAGTTACTTGATTTCACTTCAATAATATGATAATATTGTCTTATTAAAAAGATAAATTTATTATTGTAAATTCTTAAAAAAATTATAAATATGCCCGTGTAAAATTTGTATTAAGCGATTAATTATCGCAATTCTTATTTTAATGTGTGGATGTGGAATCACTTTTATTATGCTTTAAAAACAAGGGAGATTTTCAAATTTGGCCAATGTCACTCACAATCTTGTAAAATTTTTTAGAGGGGGAAAAAAGGCAACACATAAGTATATAAATTTTTCATTACTACATATATGCTGCATCATTTCTATACCTTAGGGATCAAGAGATCCACCTAGTGTAGTTAATACTCATCACAAGCCTTAGCTCGTATGCATGTATACACCTTTTTTAAATACACAAGTCCTTAGTTATAGTTTCCAGATACCAATTTGACACCAAACTAAATCTTCAAGAAATCATCAGACCCTCTGATTGAAATCCTGGAAGCTCGCACATTGGGATGATTGGCCATCGAGCCGGGAGTTGTTGGGCGCATGCAGTGGTTGCTGCTGCGCCTGATGGTTGCCAAAGTAATGAAGCGATGATGGCTGCTGGGAGGAAACTTGGGACGGCAACCCTCTGCTGTTTCCGTTGACAGCAGGAAGTTGGCCGGCTGCAATCTTCAGTCGCTGCAGTTCGTTCCTCAGTGCTTCATTCAGAGCTGAAATCAACGTAAAATAGCCATTTGGTGCAGAAAATTATCAACACTTGAGACATGCGCAAGAACTCGACTAATGAAGAACAACATAAAAGATGTAAAAGTAGCCGTTTGGTGCACAAAATTATCCACACTTGAGACATGGAAAGGAAGATAACATAAGAGATGCATATACCGTCTCTGAGCTGGGCCTGCTGCTCCATTGCCTGTAGCTTTAGTTTGAGTTCCTTGTTCTCAGATGTCAAGCCAGTAGTATCTCTCTGCATTGTATAAAACCATAAATGATAAGTTGTTACCACATTTTATACTATATGTTTTCTATATGGTTTTCCTGTTTTCCCCTCACGTAGAGGGCTGTAATAGAACTGAGGCAAAAGCAATTTGCAGCCCAGTTCAGTGAACCAATCACTCCTATCCTAACTTTCCTTAGCAGTTTTACTAGAGGGAACTTGATGAGGAAAATTAAGGGCCATCCTGCCCCTGATATTTAAGAAATATCCCTTGACCCTCACACTCCAAGATTCGGGCATTTTAACACGGTTCAGGTCCAACTTGAGTTCCGTCCCAATCACACCCGACATCTCAACCATTGATTAAGGACACATAGCCTCATCCTAATACACCATATAATCATGAAAGGACAAGTTCACTTCAACATCCCTATATAAATTCTCAATTTTTACAGGTTTTTTGTTGATTTATTACTTTATTGACTCAATTTACCGACTTAAGCTTTGAAGGATTTTTGTTAGTATCCCCCAACTATCTAATCATGTCCTCATTTCAGGCTATATTCCAAGTCCGACACGTTTATAGAGATAGTACGATCTGATGGACCATAAATAAATTGACCCCAAATTAGACGGTTGGACGACCCTGGATCAAAATTCATTATTCAAGTCAACCTCATAAAACTGAGAATACTACTTCAATGATCGCAAGATAAATTGTAAAACTGCTGTCAACACAAAAGTTTCCAAGCACCCATATTTCTTTTAATCAGTATTAACATCAAGCAGTAGGCAAACCTGCAGCAAAGTGATCTGAGCCGATAGCGTAGTTGCTTCAGTCTGCAGAGTCTGCACTTTCCTCTCCAGCTCGTTTGTGTAATGAATTTTTCGCTCTTTTGAACGTGCAGCAGATTGTCTATTTGCAAGAATCCTACAAATAAATGTGCATCTTGTCCAGCTCAAACTTGCATTATTACTTAATAGCTCTTGCTTCAAATATCACTTTAACAGCAAAGAAAATATACATAACCAAGCCCATACAAATAATCAAACATAGGCCAATTTATGCTTATGTATGTGATTGTCTGTGAAAATTGAAGTAAGAACTGAAAAGTATCTATGCTCATGTAATACACAATCTTATGATGTTTCTTGAAATCAGAAGACTAAATATCAACTTGACAAAAAGCCAAAAATTATACACTTGCAAAATAAACAAAAAGAAAATTCTCCGATATCCACTCACACTAAACTCAAAAAACAGCGTACCAAAGATTGTCTAACATGCACAATTCGCATATACTTCGGTGCAATTAATACTTTTCTTAAAGTCAACGACGCAAGAAAAAAAAAGGAAAAGGTGAAACCTTTTGGCTCTCTTGGGGTCAATCAAGGCAAGCTCAGCGAGTCTATCAGCAGCCATTGCTTTCTTCGCATTAGAGTCCACCTCCGACGACGTCGCACTCGAATACCCATCCATCGAATTGCTATGCCTGTGTTTCGGCCCGGTATTCACTTCCCCCGGCCCCGGCATCGGCCCTGCCGCCGCAGGCTGGCCGTCCAATCCAAGCCCCTCAAAAAAGTCGGCGTCCATCGACAAGCTCCTTACATGGGCATCGGGCCGGCTTCTGTCGGCTCTGCTGAGTTGGGCTGGCGGCGGCGGCCCATTGAGGAGAGAAGGCGGGGTTGGCGGCAAATCAAGGTTAAGGTCCGCCACGACGTCATCGAGGAGGATATCATCGAGTTCGGGAAATCGGAAGAAGGTTTCGGAGTGCGCCCGGCGGTGCTGGGCCCGACGAGTCGGGGTGTCGGGCATCTGTTCCAGGTCAGTCCGGCCCGGCACGGACGAGCCTACAGGTATGGGCTTTCCGGCGAACTTGAGGTCCATCATTCGATTATCAATTGTGTAACCAATGCTTAACCTGATCGAAGGCTTTTTGTAAGTGGGTTTTTGGGTGGAAGGACAAGAAAGAAGTGATGGTGTAAGAATTAAGAATTTGACGAAAATGGCAGTAAGTGGGACCCACGTTCGCCGTGTTTACGCAATAGCCATGTGGAAGTTGGGTGGTCGCCGGAGAAAATATGGGCCCAAACTCAAGACTTTGGCTCGATTCTGTCCCTTTTTTATTCTTTTATCTTTTTTCTTACATTATTAAGAGGCAGAAGAAGATTAATGGAGATTAATTAGGTAATGAGGGATTAGAAGATTTATGATTTCTTTGACAATTTCGGAAAGCACGATGAAGTGGAAGTAAAGTAACATGTTACAATTGTCTTCTTTCAATGAAATACTTTCTAAATTGGTATTTAAATCTTAATTATATACACAAAAAATATCACGAACGTTAATGACTAACATTTATTCAAATCAAAAAAATTATTACAGACTTTTTATATTATATAATAAATTTATATCATTAAACTATACGCTACTTAATGAATCTTAACCAACAATAACCATCAAATGCTTAAGTTTGACTTTTTGAGGAATATCTGGATAAGGTAATATCTTGGCAGAATGTAGCATTGCAAGTAACCCGAGACCCGGTCTGTTTGTTTTGTTATTGACTTATTGTTTTTTTTTTTTTTTGTTAATTTAATTTTTCATAATTTTAAAAATTGAAAATTTAATTATGATTTTAAAAATGAAACTAAAATTATGTTTCGATATTTTGTTTGTAAGTAAAGATCAAAATGGGTATAGAGATGAAAATTCAAGTGGTTTGTATTTTGTTATACATACAAAAACTTTGTGTTTTTTTTTTTCCAAATGTATGTATATTTTAATTATTCTAGAGTTATAGTAAGTATTTTATGCATAACCTGAATTTGAATTTGACTTTATGATGATAGGATGATAAGGTAAATTTAATAAAATTAAAATAAAAAATAATAAGACTTCCAATGAAAATAGCATTGAAAATAAAAAAAAAGCCTTAAAAATGATAAACACTTAATTACCTAGCAATGTTTGTATCTTTTGGATGAATAAAGAGATCTTCTTCCTAGATTTTGATTAGGATTGTCAAATTTGGATAGAATCAGTCATATTTAAATTCGAATTCAATTATCAATTGATAAGTCTGGGAGCTCAAGTTAGTGATGTCTTTTATCTCGTAGATAATCGATAATATTCGAATCAACCCAACATCCTATAGAATTTTTGTTAATCAATACTATAACAAAATATGATGAATATTTGAAATCTAATAAAAATACCCAACTCAATGTAATATTTTTCATTTCTTTTTTTTTCTTTTTTTTTTCCTTTTGAATTATATAAAAATATTATATTTATAAAGTAAATCCACGTCATATTTGAATTCTTAAAGACTTTTTATTTATATTAGTCCAAAAGTTAAATATTTAAATATTAAACTCCTATCTTTTATTATATTAATGTATAGTTAAACCATTATACATTATTATATTTGTTATTTTATCAGTATTCCTCTATTTTTAAACTAAAGACTCAATGTTAATAGTATAATGTAGATGTTAAAATAGATATTAGGTCAATATAATATATAAAGTTTATTTTAAAATCTTTATTAATATTATATATAAAGGTATAAATTTAATAAAACTTATTAAAATTCGAATTCGGATCTTTAACAAATAAAGTTACTTTATTCCGTATTCGATCCACTTATTTCAAATTAAAAATATTTATAATTAAATATAATTCATCAAATATTTTAATCATATAAAAATATATTGAATTCAGATTGAATTTAAATTAAAACTCAATCTATTGACAGACCTAATTTTGATTCCGGACTCTTAATTGGACTCAATCATATATTTCTGGATAACACTTTGCAATCCAGTTAGAGTGGGCCAAAAAACCAATTGAGCCTGGGTTCTGACTAGTGGCCAGTGGCCTACCTGGTTCACAATTCCAAGCCCATTAATGATGCCTGGGAGCTAAATTCAGCTCGGCCCATAGAGTAAGGCCCAAATAAAATAGATTAGTTTTTATTGGCCAATTAGTCCATAATAGCTTTTTACCTCCATATACCTTAGGTATGTTTGGTTATGTTTTAGGGGTGATAATAATATACGCTTCAGTAAAATAAATTTTGGAAGTGAAGTGGGAATGCGAAAGTGGTCTTGGGGAATTGATGAATATTAGTTTATATTTTGAAAAAATAGGTAAAAAATATTTTGGAGAATTTGGTATGCTTGTTTATATTTTGGGAGGGAACATTTTTTTATTGTGGTGATCAAATCAATACATTTTTTATCCTTATAAAATATATATGATATATGTATATATATGGAAAAATGAGGAGTTTGGGGAGAATAACGAAGAATAGAAAATGGTATTTTGAAAAAAAATCAATTTTGATATTTTGGTGGAAAAATAGATGCATGTTAGGTTATATTTTACCGAAACAATTTTGTTTTGACAAACATAACCAAACACTCCCCCTGTAAAATTCAAATTTGAAAGGTTTTATATAAGTATAGTTATTTGGTAACTTAGATGTATACAAACAAAAATATTTTTTATTTTTTATTTTTATTTTTTAAGTAGTAGAGAGGTAGAACAATGTACAAAATATTTATTCAATTACATTATTGTAATTGTTTCTGGTGTAACTATAGATTGGTGCCATAGTGGTGGAGCCATTTCATTTTCAATAATTTTTATCTCAACAACTTATATGAAAGAAGATAGGTCAATGTGACAATATAATTATGCACATATAAGTGGGAGGCCGAATGCCCCACTAATGAAATTTTATTTTATTTTATTTTTAGTTAAGTGTTGGTGGCATTCGTGTGGAATGCACACTCCCCTCCATTTATAAATGTAAATTATCTCATCCTTTTTGCCTCTTTAGTGCTTTCCTCTTCATCAATCCATTTTGATTATTTTTTGACACCCAATGAAGTGCCAATAAATGAGGTGCTCCTTCATTCTTGGTGAAAACAAATAATTGTTTTAGGTTTCACCTTTAAGCTTGATCTTTTTCTAAAATAAAGGTTCTATTTGTGCCAATATTTTGACCTATTGGGTTGGCACACATCTCCCCAAAAGTACTTTGTATCTTGTATTAGATTCCATGTTTCATTTCCTATTTCAACTTTATATATACGTGTCAAGTGTATTGAATTATTAATCAATTATTTTTATAAGAAAGTATTTAATACATGTGTCATATATTTATAAAATGGAATAGGATATAGAATATAAATTAGAATAGAGAATCTAAACTGACCCAAAAAGAAGCCAACAAGATCCACTTTGGATCCTCCATTCCATTCTTTATTCCATCTCCTATTCCAACCTGTTATATTTATTCTAAGTGTATCTGGTTCTCAATCAATTATTTTATAAGAAAATATTTAATACACATGCCATATATTTATGAAATGTAATAGGAGATGGAATAGAAAATTTAAGAAGAGCAAGAACAATTGTAATGTGAATTGTGATTAATTAATTATAATAATTAGATTTTTTTTGCTAGATATAAAACCCAATGAATGGGTAAAAGAGATGTGTTTATATGCCAATTTCATATTCTTAATATTTTAATATAAAATAAGATTGTTATCGCAACTCTCAATTGAGGGTTTAGAAAGAGGCACGTGATTGTCATTTTAAAATGATGTATAAAATAAGATTATGTATAATCATAATCATAATGACAATAAATATATATACTTGGCATGTATTCATAAAATTAACGTTATAAGAAAATATTTAATAAATTTAGCATATATTCATAAAATTAAATGGAAGATAAAATATAGACAAACTAAAATAGATTCGACATTTCAGATCTTCTATATTTACGATTATTTTTTGATATTATATTTATTTTAAGGACACCCTCACTGTGGATTAAATTTAGCATGTTTTTATGAAATAGAAGAGAGAATATAATACCAATTGAAGTAGACAATCTAAAATACAAATTTTGATATTGTAACTTTTGAATACATATCAAATGTATTAAATATTTTTTTAAAAAAATATTTATATATTTGATATATATATATATATATATATATTCTTCAAAATGGATCACAACACATTTGGGATGTTAATTAAGTTAACATTTTAACTTTTCCTTCTATAAATAGCATCACTCGAAGGCGTGTGCTCGCCACACTCATTTGCTGAATACAGCGCAACAGCCCTCTCTCCTCACAGTCCCAGCCAACATCCCATTTCCATGGCTTCCAACCAATTTCCTTCCTCCGTCGAAACTTCTCCACAAACCAGCCTCGACCTGGAACAAAACCAAGAATTCGACTACTCCAAGCGATCCCAGTGGCTGCGCGCCGCCATTCTCGGAGCCAACGACGGACTCGTCTCAACAGCATCACTGATGATGGGCGTCGGCGCAGTGAAACATGACATCAAGGCCATGATTCTGACAGGCTTCTCCGGCTTGGTCGCCGGCGCCTGTTCCATGGCCATCGGAGAATTCGTGTCTGTTTACTCACAACTCGACATAGAAGTAGCCCAACTGAAGAGAGAAAAGGAAAGGACAACATTAACGACAGGCG
>JACGDI010005436.1:88070-107604 GCA_014898725.1 Jacaranda copaia
TAAAAAACTAAAGAAATCACTATTATACTTCTTTCTAAGTAAAATATCTAACCATATATACATATATCTATCTTATTCTGTCCATCGAATATTTTTCTTAATAAATAGCTTTTTTCTTTGTGATTTTCAATTTTCTTGCTAAATTCAGTATCTAATTATCTATGTAAGCGCATAGAAAATGTTTTCTAAACTTGTTCATTCTTTTTTACTCCTTTTCTTTTTTAGTAATTGTTGGTGAAAATGTATATGCATGCAATGGGGCCTAGGGCTAAGGAGGAAATTGTGGATCAAAAGAGGGTTCTTGAGGACTCTTGCAAATCTAAGTGCACAAAGGCTTTTGTTGATTATCAGGTAATCATCAATGAGGGTTTTATTTATTGGGATTTAGCATTGAAAAAATTTCTTTTCTTCTTAGGAAGTCATAGTTACTAAAAGTGAGGTTTAATTTCTTTATTGTGGTTATAGCAATATTGGTTTTATTTATTTTTTATTTTTTTAAAAAATAAAATAAAATAAAATAAAATTTAGGTGTGATACTTTGATGGTGTGTCTTAAATGTAGGCTGCGCCAAGGTTATTCTCTGAGCTGAAATGATTAGATGGTATTTATTTCAATTATTTTTTACCATTTATTTTACCTTTTGGATATGTAATTGGAATGAAAAATAAACGTATTTTTGCATTAGAGAATTCGAACTCAGTTCAACGAAGTTATAATTCTTTCTCGTACTTGATTTTTTATTTTTTATTTTACTTTTTTTAATAAGAAAATATGACAAATTCTTCAACTACTATGTGAGACCCGGACATTCTCATGAACCTATGAAGATCTTCTTGTGTGAATAAAAATTTGCCACAAAACTACCCATTTTTTCCTCCTTATTGATCTTCCTCTTCGAAGTATTAATCGTTGTTGATTATTTCTTTATCTCCCTTAGCTCTCCAGCTGCTGGCTAACTTTATTAATGGAGAAAAGCCCATTTAATGGTTTATAAAAATTTTATAAAGTGTTTGGGTGAGCTTATGAGTTTATGAAAATATTTTATAAAATATTTAACAGCTTATAAGATGTCAAAAAGTATTTGATATATATTTTTTTTCTAAGAAAAATTTTAAAATGTAAGGAATTTTCAACTTATTTTAATTATATTAATTATAAAATTGTGATTAGTAACATTTTATAAGTTACAATATTTTATTTTATCAAACACTTTAAGAACTTATAATATCTTTTATAATTTAAATTTTAAAAATATTTTATAAAATATGAAAACTTAGAAGATTCTTTAAATAAATTTAGCCAAATACCCTTTTAACTGACAAATAAAACTGCTGCAGATGTTGGCTAAAAGGGCCAGGAGAGATGAACTTTCAGTATAATTTTTTATGGGATTTGAACACTTTTTTATTTTTGCAAAAATAAAACCTTTTACAAACACCCCATACCTTTCTTTTCTGGTTCAAGCTCTTTCCTTCCTGCTCGATTTGGTCTTCCAGCTCCCCAGGAGCCTTTTTCCAGGCCCAGATAACCCTAGGACAGCCCAACCTGAAGTGGTCTGAGTCACTGGGCACTTCTTTCCTTACTTGAAAAGCTGAATCAGACTGAGCCCATCAAGGGCTTGTCCTTTTGCAAGATTTGGACTGGGCCCATGGTATCAGCTCAACCCATTAACAAAGCCCTGAGGGTCAATACTACCAATATCAACAAGATAATATTTAGGGGTGCAAACGAGTTGAGTCAAGTCCGAATCTATTAAGCTCAATCTTGACTCATTTATTAATTCGCGAGTTCAAACTTGATTGAACCTAAATAGCCAAGATCAAACTCGATTCGTTGAAATAGATAAAGGCTTTGCAATTTTTATCAAACTTGACTTAATAAAATTCGTTATAGAAAAGTTAAAAAACTCGATTCGTATAAAATCGGATGAGTTCGAGTTCGTATAAATTTGGATTAATTGGAGCTCATTTAAATTCAAAACAAAATCTATAATTATAATTTTTTAAAATAATTTTGTTATATATTTTTCTAAAAATAAAAAATTGAATTATTATTATTATTATTATTACTATTTACTTATCTTTGTAGGTTTTATTATATGGATCTAAATTATAATTATATATGTGTGTATATATAATAAAAAAGTTCATTTAGTTCACAAGCTTTTTACGTCAAATATTATTGAGTTCAACTAAATTCAAATGCGAACTATTATCAAATTAATTTCAAATCATTCACAAATCGTTTTATCTCATTTACACCCCTAAATATCAACAATTTTGAAATGTTTTTGCTCCCACTGTACCGTTCACTTTAGCAAACCGTGTTGTGAAATTTGGACTTAAAGATGGATCTACTTGTAATTACAATATCGGATAATTAAAACGGATCCATCTTTTATGTTTTGGGCTGTTTTCAATTGAATTAATTTGATCGTCGGATGTTTTGCCGAATCCATTGACCATAGTAACCCATTGTTGGATTTTAGACCGAGGAATCTTTTAAGAGCAAATTTTTTCGTAATCACATTATATTAATTATATAATTATTCTATATTAATTTGGGGCTTAATTGTATACCAAATTTGTTGGAAGAAAATATTAAATATCAGCATTAGATTGTGAAATAAAAAAAAAAAGTTCACTATTTATAAATTTTCATATAATTGTTAACGGCCGAATTTCAATCAAATTAGTGTTTTTTATTCATTTGTTTTTTTTCTCTTGAATTGTAAGAGAAAAAATTATATTTATAAAAATAATGTGTGTGTGAATTTAAATTTTTGACAGCTTTTTATCATATTGACCTAAAAGTTAATATTTGGACAATAAGCCCTTATTTTACATTATATACTGATTCATAGGTAAAGTAAAATATATTATTAAATTCAACATTTTACTACTCTTATTTTCAGATTAAGATCGAAATAAATAGTATAATAATCATTAGACCAATATAATATATATATTTTATTTATAAAATATTATATATAAGAACAATAAAAAATTAATAAACTATAGGATTTATGCATACCAATTTCATGTTCGGATCCGATAAAAATTCGAAACTGATAGGAAAATTCAACCCTATAAGAAAGTCCAAAAAATTTTGCGTTCTTTAAATTTTTATATTATTAGAAAGAATCGTTTTATAAGACATGTTATATGAGATTTTAAAATTACTTTTTAATCCAAATATAGTATTGGCAAAGTCAAGATAGTTCAAATTTAGTTTTTTTTTCCATAACTTTTTATCATATCATTTCAAAAACTAAAGATTTAAGGCATAATTCATAGGGTTGTATCAAATTGATCATTTGATAATGTATATTTTACATTGTATAAACCATTATAAATTGTGTATTTAGACTATAATATGAAATATACGTATACATATAATTACTTTATTAAATTAATTGCTTCAAAGAAATAAAAAAAATTAAGGTATTATCAATTATAATATCACATATATTTCATTTTAGTCAAAAATCTTCATTAATATAATTTATTCCATATAATTACCAATTTAATAATATATTTAATAAAATTTGAATTTAGATCTTTATCAGATCGAATTATATAATTTTATATTTGATTTATTTATTTTGGATTATAAATACTTATAATCGAATTTGATTTATCAAGTATTTTAATCGAATAAAAATTTTAAAATTTGAATTAAAATCCAATTCATTATCAGACTTACGCCCAACTACTCGTTTGTCCAATGCATTTGGGTGATTACAAATTAGGAAGCCCTTTCTATTTTTGGGCCGGATTAGATTGAATTTGCCAAACCCAACTAATTAGATACATCATCAATAAACAAATTACATTGTCTGTCTCAATTTGAAAAGTCTTGAGAAAGTTTGGTCATGTTTTTGAAAACAAAATTATTTTAAGAAAACGTATCCTTGATTTTCTCCTTAAAACACATACAAAATTTTTTTCTTAACATATTTTTAACTATCTTTTAATATCTCCAAATATTTTTCATTTTTAATATATACATACACATATTTTATCTATATATTATATATATTTTGTTATTAATCGAATAATAAAAAAACACTCGATTCTAATTTTACTCAAAAAATTTAACTAAAAAATATTGATTTGACTGTTAAAGTAAAAAATATTTCCTCCCAAAACATAAACAAACATATTAAAATTCTCCAAAATCATTTTTTAACTATTCCGCAAAATATAACCAAAAATTAATTATATTCCCAAACACAACTTTTACATTATCCAATAATTCATTCTCTCAAAATACATAATAAAATCACACTAAAAACATAACCAAACATTCCCCTTATTTTTAATGGGCACTAACTTTTAATAAGTAGTTGAAGTAATGAAAATATATTATTATTTTAATTGAAATAATTATATAAAATTATCATTGGTTTGAAATTATTTTTTATAAAACTTGAGTTCACAAACAATTTGTTCACACTCAATAAATTACCAATTAGCTTTTGATTTTTTTAAATTCTTTTAATTGAAAAAATATTAATCTTTTAAAATTTATTCAAGTAAATTAATTATGATATTTTCTTTACAGAAACTTTGAGGTTAACATAATATGAAGGTCATGCAATGAATATTAATAATTAAAATATAAAATTATTGTTGATTCCTAACTATTTTTGGCCAAACTGGAACCCACAATTAATTTGTTGGCACCCAAGAACAGGATTATAAATTGCGAATTAATTTTCATCCTTCTAAATAAAATTAAAAAAAAAACTATTTTTATCCTTTTTTATTTTATGTTCGTTTAGTTGAAAAGAAACTATTATTTTACATTCGTTTATTTTTTGAAGTTAAGAAAAGATGACGGTCAACCAAAGAAATATTAATAATTGAAATAATTATATAAAATTATTTTTGATTATTAGGTTTTTTATAAAATAAAATAAAATTTGCATTTGCAATTAATTTCGTCGCATCGAATAAGTAAATTGCTGACTAATTTCCCTCCTCCTTACATTTCCACAACTGAAAGGAAAAGAATTACTTTATTTTATTTTGTTAAAGCATATTACAAATAAAAAAATTATTCTTATAATAAATTAATAGAATTTAATTATCAATTCCTTATAGATGACGAAACACAAACTCTACAACTAAATTACACATAAGGTGCACGAAAAAATCAATTCGCATTCAAATTCAAAACTTTTTATATAATAAAAGAGACTGATATTATTGATTACAAATTACTAAGTATTTTGAATTTTATTCAAATGAGTTAATTATAATAATTTTTTAAATAAACTTAGAGATTAAGAAAAATTGAAGGTTGACGAGCGAAATATATAATATATAAATTCTGATTACATTAGTAATTAAAAACAATACGAAATAGAGAATATATTTTATTGTAAAAATTGTAATATTGTGACATATATTCCATAGTTATCAATTCCGCACTTTGAAAATTATAAGCATTGAATACTATAAAATAACCTTATTATAAATGTGAGTTTTCATTTGCATTTCATTTCAACGTCATTCCATTTCATTTTCCTAAACGCGTTTCAAGGAGAGAATATAGGATTCTCCTTCCCCACTTTGCTCTCTCTCTCTCTCACATTCCCAGTACCCCTTTCACACTCTCTCTTCTGCACGCTAAAGCAGTGTAAGATAATTTGCTCCAATCAAAGGTGAGCTGAAAACTCATCGCAATTGCTAATTATTTAATTTTAGCTTTTCTACTCAAGTAAATTTTGGTTTGATTTGTGGATCTGGATTTTTGTGTGTTTTTTGTTATCAAAATAGCATGTAATGGTTGTTTTTCCTCGTTCTGTTGATTTCCTGGCTTGATACTGAAAGTAATTTGAATTTTTGCTTATTGTTTTGTCAGATGTTCTTGTAAAACAAAAATTTTATTTAATGAATTCAGTACACTCCGATCTGTATGGATATGCAAATAATATGCAATAACTGTATTGGCGTCTTGATGTTAAAGTTATAAATCTAGCAAATCATGTATGTTGAGCGCTGACTTTGAAGATTTTTTGGTAAGAAAGTGCTTTTTGGTATCAGCAAATTTATGTTTATTTTGTGACATGATAGGAGGAATTTTGTGGTATAATTGCCTTTGCAATTTTTATTGGAATATCAGGGTTGATTTATATTATTGTTGTTATGGTTCTGCTTTTGGATGATGGATCAATTATGATTGCCTTCTATTGATCGTGAAATCCAGCTTTTAACGGGGAAAAATGATGAAATCACTTACTGTTAATTTTGGATGTGAAAGGAATTCACCGCTCTATTTATTTTATTTCTTTATGATGGTTTTTGCATTCTATCTGATGAGATTTTGATCTATGACATTGTGGGAAAAGTCTCTGAAAATCAAATCTAGTAATGATTCTTTGTGTACTATCATATGATGTTATCTTAGAGGTTGGATTTCAAAGCATATCGACACAATATATTGATATCCTTAAAGAAAAAGCTATGAAAAAACGGTGGAGCAGGGAGTAATACATGTAACATGATATCTTTACAGAGCAATAACTCAAGATGGCGGAGGGAGAGGATATTCAACCCCTTGTTGTTGATAATGGTACTGGGATGGTTAAGGTGAGCTGTTGATCATCCTTTTTGTTATTACTAATCCTCATTCTGAGGTGGGAATTGAAACTGTATTACTGCTGCTTAATTGTGTCTTAATGTATATTTCCCTTTCCTACAGGCTGGTTTTGCTGGTGATGATGCCCCAAGGGCAGTTTTCCCTAGCATAGTAGGTCGCCCCCGGCATACAGGTGTGATGGTTGGGATGGGGCAAAAAGATGCTTATGTAGGGGATGAAGCTCAATCTAAAAGAGGTATTCTCACATTGAAGTACCCAATAGAGCATGGAATAGTCAGCAACTGGGATGATATGGAGAAGATTTGGCACCACACTTTTTACAATGAACTCCGTGTTGCTCCTGAAGAGCACCCTGTTTTGCTCACCGAGGCACCTCTCAACCCCAAGGCAAACAGAGAGAAAATGACTCAGATCATGTTTGAGACCTTCAATGTGCCAGCTATGTATGTTGCTATCCAGGCTGTTCTTTCACTGTATGCTAGTGGGCGTACAACTGGTATGTGTCCAAGGAATCTGTAAATAGATGTAACCACTTGAAGTGCGCTCAATATTAAATATTTTTTCTTTTTCTCTGAAACAGGTATAGTGCTTGATTCTGGTGATGGGGTGAGCCACACTGTTCCTATATATGAGGGTTACGCACTTCCCCATGCTATTTTGCGGTTGGATCTTGCTGGTCGTGATCTCACGGATTATCTCATGAAGATTCTAACTGAAAGAGGTTACATGTTTACCACAACGGCAGAACGGGAAATTGTCCGTGATGTAAAGGAGAAGCTTGCATATGTTGCACTTGATTTTGAACAGGAAGTGGAGACTGCAAAGAACAGCTCTGCGGTAGAGAAGAGCTACGAGTTGCCTGATGGACAGGTTATCACCATCGGTGCTGAGAGGTTCCGTTGCCCAGAAGTGTTGTTCCAGCCATCGCTGATTGGAATGGAAGCTGCAGGAATTCATGAAACAACCTACAATTCCATCATGAAATGTGATGTTGATATCAGGAAGGATCTTTATGGAAACATTGTGCTCAGTGGTGGATCAACTATGTTCCCTGGTATTGCAGATCGTATGAGCAAGGAAATAACAGCCCTTGCTCCGAGCAGCATGAAGATTAAAGTTGTTGCACCACCTGAGAGGAAGTACAGTGTCTGGATTGGAGGATCGATCCTAGCATCACTCAGTACTTTCCAGCAGGTGACTCTTATTCTTTTTCTAAGGCTCTGTAGTCCTCCCACCAATCGCTTGGCCTCTTCTCGCTTTCCTTCAGTCAACCAGAATAATCTTAAGAGTGTTGTAACTGTTAACATTGCAAATTTTGAATGTGTTACCTATATATATGTTTGTTTTTTTTGCATGTTATAACTTTGGCAATATGATGCCTCATCATGCATCCTCATATTTTTTCAATTTTGCAGATGTGGATCTCAAAGGGAGAGTACGACGAATCTGGTCCTGCAATTGTTCACAGGAAGTGTTTTTAAGCTGGTGAGTAACATGGTTACTGCCCTTTCTTGTTTCAATGAGTTCAGCTGAGTTGAGATAAGATAGTAAGTATTTTTTTCAAACAGGTATTTTGTTCGTTGTCTGAGGGTCTAAAAGATGATGTATAATGGGAGTTTATTTTGGATATGTTGATGGTAATGTTTTAGTCTCTGATAAGGTTGCAAATAGTTTATTCACTTTTTACTCCCACCTATATGATTGGGCAAGGTTGTTTCAACAACAGACGTGGTATGCAAGTCTTATTCAGGAATATCTTGCTGGAGGGACTAACGATCACTCTCTTTCTTTTTTTCCCGTCTAAATTTCCAGGGACAGCAGTTCTTGTTATCATTCATTTCTCAGAAGTTTGAATGTAGTGTGGGTTGGCTTGCAGTTTTGAGTATAATCATGAAGTGATTATGTAATATCTATTGATTGGTACGTCAATAGTAATGTTTGTTTCTCTCTCTTGATATTTTTCTTTTTTTGGGGTAGAAGTTTATGTATTTCAGTGCTGTAATATTTGGCTGGCACTGAGCTTTTATATAGCTTTGAGACTATTATATTGGCAATGAATGCATTTGTGATTGTGGCTGTTGGAAAATTGCAATTTACGTCTGTTCTGATACACAAAAGATGCTCAATAATTCTTCCTGAAAGTTTAACGGATACGTCACTACTTATTAGTCCAACATTACAGCTGCGTTCATTTATTTACTTATTTCTTTCAGCTTTTGTGTTGTCGGGTGGGGGAGGAATTCCACAGTTGGACCTTTTTCTCATTCTTTTTGGGGGATTGGCGTGGAAAGTCCAGCCTTTATATGTACAGCTGGTTCTCTTGTAACCGTTGATTGTGTGGGATTTATGAGATACAACGGTGGTTAGGGAAATATAGTCCGGTGGTTCCAATCTTATAGAGGAAAGCTGTTGATATAAAGTTGTAGTTCTCCCAAGATAGCCTATGAGCATTGTGTGGACTAGATTGCAGGTCAAGTGTGAACAGGTTCCCTTGAGTCATGATTCTGCTGCGGTTTGTGAGTATCTATACATGTTCTTTACTTTACATTTGAAAATTGAGGAAAATAAAATATGTACTATCAAAATGTTAAGGAATAGACATTGAGTTTAATTTAATCCCAAAAGTTAGTTCGTGAGGTGAGGATTGCTATAAATCATATATAAAGGTTATAATTTATTTATTTTACTGATATGGGACACTAACGTATCACGTGCACGCTCAGAAATGAATATCTAGAATGTGAAATAATATAAAATGGGTAACCTAATAATACTGGATAATTCAATATTGAGAATGGGTGGTTTCAATATAATGTTAAGGAATGGAAGATGGATTTAACTAAATCCCAAAAGCTAGCTTGTGAGGTGAGAATTGCTTAAAATTATATATAAGGATTACAGTTTATTTATTTTACTAATATGGGATGCTAAGGGGCCTTTTGGTTTCATTCTAACAACCTATTTTCATTTTTATTTGAAAATGCATAGTGAAAAAGTAGTTAAAAAAAGTGAATTTGAAAATGAGTAATATTTGGATGTATTGTTTAAAATTTTAGGTTTATATATGTGTGAAAATGAGATGTATTTGGATATTTTGTGTTTTATACTAAAAATTGTGTAGTTTTTGAATTTGAATTAATGATGTAATATGTAATTGTTTGGAAAAAAAATATATTTGAATTTGAATTTAAATTTATAATATTTTTGTTGTGAATAATGTATGAAAAGTATTGAGAAAATAAAAAATGATTAATGTAATGATAAAGGTTGAAAAAGTGATGAAAATTGAAAGAGAAATATAACAAAAAATATTTTAAAAATGAAAATATTTAAAAAAATGGAGTAAATAGTGATTTTCTTTTTAATTTTCAGACAAAAATGAAAATGACCTGTGAGAATGAAATCAGACGGCCCTAAGAAAAATGGAATGCAAAATCTATGAATTTAATAGAAAGCAAGCAAGTTTGATTCGCTAGAATATAGCTTTCTAATTGTGTAATGCAAGATTGCGATTGAGTCCACAAGGTTTTGAGTAGATCGGTACGCAAGTCAAAGAATTCATCGAGGGGCCAACCCCAACTGAACTTCACCGGTCTCTGTCCAACTACTTTCTACCGAAGGTATTTGGATGATCAAAACCCTTCCAAGTTTCACTTATTGGGCCCGATTACACTCTTATGAATCCAATTTATTAATTAATATTATTTTTTATTTTTGACACGACATCATAAATAAAAATTTTATTTTTTCTATAAATATGTGTGTGTGTGTGTGTGTGGGCAGGCATTAAGAATTCGAATCTTGAAATTGGTCCTTTCTTCGATGGCATTGAAAAGACATTTTAGGTAATATGAGTTTCAAAATAATAATTAAATAAATACAAAAAGGACATATAACTAATGGCAATGATTTGAAATTGGTGAGGCAGCCTAGATCAAATTAAGTGAAATGTTACTTATAAAAGAGTATAGCTATTTTAGAAATTAAATATTATTTATGTATATTTAGGACTAGTTTGATTGAATTTTTAAATTATCTCATTATTATTTATTATATGATTATTTATATGCTTTTTTTAATTAATATGGTACTGTTTGATTGGTATGATAAATAAATTTATGAGCGGTAGCAGGTTTATTTGTCCTGAAAATTACATATATAAACATCAGCTTTTGACATTCGTACGAATTTTAGTATTTATTATCATTTTATCTAAACAAAATGATAAAATGAAATAAAAAAATACTATATTCCATCTTATTATCACAAACAAACTATCCAATAGATATTCCTTTCGTGCAATATCCTTCCGCGAGATAGCAATTTCCATTTTTATCTTCTTTATAACTTGATGTTGTTATTCCTCTATATGCAATATGTAAGTACAAAAATGCCTCATTTAATAAATAGTATCATCAAACAGAAAACATTAATTTAATAATTTAAGGGTTAATAATAATTAAAACTACTTTTTTAATATTTCTACACCTAAAACATCTACTTTTTAATTGGCACATTTATTATATTTGACTTATTGAAAATTATCGTAATTGACATTTCTCTCCCACACCTTTGTGCAGCTCGTGCATTTATTTTTAATTAATACTCGTAATTATATAATAATCTAATTGGTTGCTAATTGCTTTTTGCTCATTAAATGTCAATTTTCATTTGCATTTCATTTCAATGTCATTTCATTTTCCTCGGACGCATTTGTAGCAGAGTATATAGGATTCCGAATTCCCATTTCCCGAAACTCTCTCTCTCTCTCTCTCAGGGATTCCGATTACCAATTTCTAGTGCGCTCATTCCCTATTAAAGAACTCATCTTTCACACTTGAAATACACAGGCAAAAGCAAATCGAAGGCGAGCTGAAATTCCAAATCTTTGTTGTTTGAGTTTATTGTCTCTGTTTGAGTCAATTTTAATTTGATCTGTTGATCTGGGTTTAATCCTTTTAATCTTAGAGCATGTTGTTTTGTTGGTATTTGATGGTTATGTGCTCCGATTTTGTGGATTTACTGATTTAGATGATAAATTGTTTCTGATTGTGGTAAAATTGGTGAAAGCAAAATCTTGTTATGGATTCAAAAGCTCCGATCTGTATGGAGTATGGACATGTGTATGGTATAGTGTAAGCTACTGGTGTGTTTTTGTTTAAGTGATAGTTTTTGCAAAAAAATGTATGTTGACTGCTGACTTTGGAGGATTTCTGATGAGAAGGTACTTTTAGGTATCAGTAAGTTTTGTTCTTTGGTTTGGTCGTCCGGGAAAGGCGGAAAATTTTGTGGAATAATTGCTAGTTGAAATTTCTATTGGGATTTCATATTTGATTTAATTATTTGTTTTATGTCTCTGCTTTTGATGATGAGAAATTAGAAATTTAGAATTGCTTTCCGCTGATTGTGAAATTAATCTGCCACCACAAAAGGTGACATCTTTGTAGAGAAGATAAAGGATGTAAAAGGAATTCATCATTCTAGTATATATATGGCTTTTTATATGATGATGACCGGTTGCATATGGGTCCTTGTTAGCCTTATTGATCTTTTGTCCATCAGGTAGTTATGTCTGGCGTCCTTGCTTGTATTATTTCAATTTTGGAAAAGTCTTTGAAAACCAAATATGGCTCTCTGTTAGAGGTTGGATTTCAAAAGCATTCTGAGCACAATATAGTGAAATTGTTAAAATGAACGCCATGTTCTGGTGCTTATTTAATATTATTATTTTTTATATTTTCATTTTTCAGATGACTCTATGTGGCTATGCAGCTAATTCCTGCACTTTGTTTTACAGAGCATAAGTCGAGATGGCTGAAGGAGAGGATATTCAACCCCTTGTTGTTGATAACGGTACTGGAATGGTTAAGGTGAGTGTTTGATTATATTTCTTGTTACTTGTAACTCCTGTTTTCTAGGTGGGAACTGCAATTGTGTTGCTTCTTCTTAATTCTCTCTAAATGTAAATTTCCTGTCCTACAGGCTGGCTTTGCTGGTGATGATGCCCCAAGGGCAGTTTTCCCAAGCATAGTAGGTCGTCCCAGACATACAGGTGTGATGGTTGGGATGGGGCAAAAAGATGCTTACGTAGGGGATGAAGCTCAATCTAAAAGAGGTATTCTCACCTTGAAGTACCCAATAGAGCATGGAATAGTCAGCAACTGGGATGACATGGAGAAGATTTGGCACCACACGTTTTACAATGAGCTCCGTGTTGCTCCCGAAGAGCACCCTGTTCTGCTCACCGAGGCACCTCTCAACCCCAAGGCAAACAGAGAGAAAATGACTCAGATAATGTTTGAGACCTTCAATGTGCCAGCTATGTATGTCGCTATCCAGGCTGTCCTTTCCCTGTATGCTAGTGGGCGTACAACTGGTCTGTGTCCAATATATCTTGTAAGAGATGTAACTTTCTGAAGTGTGCTCAAGTGTTCAATTATTAAATATTGTATATTCTCTTAAACAGGTATAGTGCTCGATTCTGGTGATGGAGTGAGCCACACTGTCCCTATTTATGAGGGTTATGCACTTCCCCATGCTATTTTGCGGTTGGATCTTGCTGGTCGTGATCTCACAGATTATCTCATGAAGATTTTGACTGAAAGAGGTTACATGTTTACCACAACCGCAGAACGGGAAATTGTTCGTGACGTAAAGGAGAAGCTTGCGTATGTTGCTCTTGATTTTGAACAGGAATTGGAGACTGCAAAGAACAGCTCTGCAGTAGAGAAGAGCTATGAGCTGCCTGATGGACAAGTTATCACCATAGGTGCTGAGAGGTTCAGATGTCCAGAAGTACTATTCCAGCCATCATTGATTGGAATGGAAGCTGCAGGAATTCATGAAACAACCTACAATTCCATCATGAAATGTGATGTGGATATCAGGAAGGATCTCTATGGAAACATTGTGCTTAGTGGTGGATCGACTATGTTTCCTGGTATTGCAGATCGTATGAGCAAGGAAATAACAGCTCTTGCTCCAAGCAGCATGAAGATCAAGGTGGTCGCACCACCTGAAAGGAAGTACAGTGTCTGGATTGGAGGGTCAATCCTAGCATCCCTCAGTACTTTTCAACAGGTGACTTAAGCTTCCTAAATGAACATCAATACTCTTCTCCATTCCTTTAGCAGGCTTGAAATCCCAAAGGAATTTCAAAAGAAATTTGCTGATTAAAATCCCTCTCTCTTAAAAGTATAAAGTTTTGCATATGCTAGCTGTATGCATCTATGTGCATGCTCTGGTGTTTGAAATTTGATGTTTTGTTATGCATGCTGAGATTTTTTTAATTGTGCAGATGTGGATCTCAAAGGGAGAGTATGATGAATCAGGTCCTGCAATCGTTCACAGGAAGTGTTTCTAAGCTGGTGAGTCATGCGGTTACATCCTTTTCTTGTTTTAGTGAAATTGGCCGAGCGGCGGAGAATAAGATACAATATGTCTTCATAAAGTAGATTATAGTGTGTTTTCTATCTGATGGTGAGAGTTGATGCAAACTGGGAGTGTATGTTACATGATGCGTGGCGGGTAATGTAGTAGTACGTCTAGCGACCAATGGGGTTCCGAATAGTAACGTTTTACTCCCTTGTTTGGTCTCTTTATTGTGTTACTGTATCTTCTGCTTTATTGAACATCAGGGTTGCTTCAATCGCGGAAGATGGTATGCAAATACTCCTATTTAAGGAAATCTCATTTTCTGAGGAGTTAATGTTAGATTTCTTTCTTTCTTCTCCTTTTAATTTTCAGGGAGGGCAGTTGTTATCATGTTTCTTCTATCATTTGCAGTTTGGGCGTAGTGTGAGTTGGATTGCAGTTTTGAGCTGATGAAGTTATTTCATAAGGTCTTTGCCCTGGTTGATATATCTAAGAGTAATATTTATTACTTTTTCTTTTTCCTCTTCTGTAATGTTTTGGTAGAAGTGTTTGTTGTACCTCAGCGCTGTAATATTTGGTTGGCACTGAACTTTATTACATCTTTTCTACTGTTATGTGTGGAATGGAATGAATTCGTGGCAGTTGCTTTCTTCATTCTTTATTGCATCCAATTGGTTCATTATGTGAAATCGTGGATAACCTTACCAAGAATTATGTAGAAATGCTCACCAGTTCTTCTTGAAGACCAATTCAATTATTGGGAAAATGGGATTCTCACCTTGAAATCTGATTCGTTGGCCAATTAATAGCATTAATTACTGCGTCGTTACTAACTACTCATGCATTAATGTCGACACATAGGTCTCTAATTAAAAAATAAATGCCCAATAAAAAGAATAAAACTCCTGAGGATAAGTGGTATTTTTTTAGTGGATGAAACTAATTTAAGTAAGCCTCTCTAGACCGTACACGACATGCGTATTGGTTTGTCAAGCCCATGTGAGGGGTTGAAGGGTTCAATTGAAATATGCCAAATTTTATTACAGAGTATGCTGAATCCACACAAAGAATTTAAGTAAGATATGTCGGATTTCACCAATTATATAAATAAATTGAAATTATCTAAATAAATTGAATTATACATGTCTTCCGATTAAATCTTCTAAATTTTCATTCTTTGCAAAATATGTTCTTCTTTATCAGCTTTGTGGTGGTCGGGCTTTTGAAAAATTTCTTTGAAAAAATGGAGTCGAGAAGATCTATGCCCTAGATCTCTGCCTGTGGGCAACCACCTTTGGTATTGCTTGTAAGTTACTAGATTGAGCCACCCAACTTCACAATCGACTACAAAGTCACAGACGGTGATTCCTGCACCATTACCAAACAGGACTCCGTTTCTTAGCTTTAAAGAGAATTTACCAAGGAAATTTCCTCCATGCACGCTATGATGTCATAAGTTAAAAATACTATATTGTCGAGTCCAATTGTGCGAGCATATAATTCTAACGGAGACAACATGATGGCCAAAACAATCTCGAAAAAAATCCTCCTCTCCTAAGTGGCAGCCTTTAGGGAAAGAGAAAATACCCCCAACATCACTCCAACCCACAAGCAAAACAACACATGCTAGTTTAAAACAGTTTAATATACTAATATATATTATATATGATTCTAATATAAGACATGCTATAATACCATATGCTATATTACCATTTTTATGTCTATGGCAAAAAAACCCCAACCGAAGGGGCAGCCTTTTGGGAAAGGGAAACGCCAAAAAAGGGGTATTAAAACACTACCCACCTACCCACTTGCAAAACAACACATGCTATTAAAACACTACCCACCTACCCACTTGCAAAACAACACATGCTAGGATACATATGGCTATTATAAATAGGTATAGTATACAGAAGGCTAGTATAAGGCAAGGCTAGTATAAGGCATGATATCATACCAAAAGGTACATTAAAACATAAAATAACAAACACAAAAAAATGCAAAATCCTAATAGCTTACATACATTTTGGGATCGATTGTATACGGATATAGAACTAAGATGTATATATAATGATAGTAGATATAGGTATAATGATTATGTTCTTCAAATATTGAATGAGTACAAGAAGGATAATAATATTAGGGATGCATCGAATAATGAATTAGATAAGTTACAGATGAGGATAGAAGAAATAATAAATAAATTCGATGAACATAGTATATTTAAAGAGACTCCTAACTTAATAAAACTATTGATAGGAAAGGATCATACAAGTGCAAAATCATATTTGTATAAGCACATTTCACGAGATCTTTATGATAGTACTATAGCGATGTTTGGTCAATATACGCTGGAGGCTATCATTATATATATCCTAGGGTTGTTGTTCAACTGTATTCAAGAGACCTCGATTGTGAGGGTATCTACATTGTTGGATATGCTAGATAGAGCTGTTCGATCACAGGCTAATATAATCAATAAGAATAAAATGGAATGTAGTACTGCAACAAGTACTAGAGTTGATAGTAGTAGGAATGGTTATATCAATAAGAAGAAAAGTACTAAATTTGAGATAGGAAAAAGATTGCTTGAGTTCATGATTGAAAGGAATGTGATTCGTATTGAGTCCATTTCCGCTGATGATAAGATTGCAGTTGTGAAAGATAAAGGTAAGGGTTATTTAGGATCCAATTTATTCGCTATATGTACTTTTGACTTAAGTGTTTTTCCGTTGAAATTAAATCTTCCAATGGTTTGCAAGCCGTTAGATTGGGTACACCCAACGGATGATGAATTCCATAATAAAAAGGATATAAGGAAGCCTTTTATGTTATTGAATCTGAGAGGTGGTTACTTAAGCTGTCCTACCTTATATATATATATATATAATAAGGTTGGTCTTATATCATCCAATAACCTAAACAATTTCAATATAGAATTATTTGATAATAATTATCTATATCTGTGCTCCATATTGAATAGGCTTTAGAAACAAGGATTTCAGATAAATAAAAAGGTATTGAAGTTCATTAATAAGAATCGTCCTACTTTAGAAAATGAAGGTCTTCTTATGCTGGGAATATTAGCCAGCGTTAATCTAAATGAAGCCTTCGATCTTCTTAGGAATCATTATTACAAGAATCAGGCTACTAAGGGTGCTTGTGGCCTTAGTGATCTCTTAAAGGAATTAGCTATTAGGGTACAAAAAGCTAGGTATGAGGATTTTATAATCAGGCTAGCATTTGCATACGAGGATTATGTCTTTTATCTTCCTGCATTTATGGACTTCCGTGGTAGAATCTACCGATCGGGTATCTTGCATTTTCATGAGCGTGATTTAGCTAGAAGTTTCATAGTCTTTGCCAACCATCATCAAGAGGAAGAAGGAAGCAAATAGTCGGCAAAGGACATAGTAGCCACAGCAGCAGCCTTTAAGTATAAAAAATTCTATGTATATGATGAAGCTCTTCAATGGTATAAGGAAAAACAGAGTTTGATCTATGCTTCTGATGCGAGTTTAATAAGATTCGCAAAGGTTGCTAGCGATCCATTTCAGTCCATAGCCAAGGTCCTGTGTAACAATGGAGTTCAAGAATATAATAGAATACCAATAACACAAGATGCTGCAGCCAGTGCTTATCAGACTAGGAAAACGAATCTTATTCCTCACCCTGATGGGAAAATACAGGATGTATACACGTACTTGCTCCAGGACTTAAAGGAATTTATGCATCATCAAATAAATGATAAGTTCAAGATGGAAATCATTGAATCTAAGTTAGATAGAAAGCTCATCAAGAGACTGTTTATGCCATTGATCTATGGGAAGACGTTGATCGGCATGGTAAATGATATTAGGCTAACATATGGTCAATTACTAAGTATAAAGGATAGCAATAACCTCGCTAAACTTTGCAATCAATTTTGGATCCATAAATTTCCAGACATAGCCAATTTGATGAAGTTAATTACCATAATTAGTTGATTATGTTCAGAAATGGATAGAGCTGTTGTCTATAGTATACTCTATTTCACTACAAAACAAGATTATATGTCTTTCGTAAAAGAACAAATAAGTATTTATGAAAGGAATACAAGAAAGAGACGACGGGTTACTCTTATTGTTCCAACTATGAAGAGGGATAGGCGAAAGACTCAATCCTCAACATTTGTAAACTTTATTCATCTAAAAGATGATCTTACAGATTTCTTGAATTCACTTTCACCAACAAAAGAGAAAAAGAAATATCATAATAAAGTAACTGATTTTGTTAAGTGTTACAACAACTATGCAGACGCTATGTGCGGTAATCAAGTGATTGATTCAGAGCAGCCTTCTAATGATGCGAAGTGGAAAAAATTTAAATGTATTATAGAGAACATATGTCATAATTATAGCGTGCATTACTAAAATAGATGCTAGGAAGTTATAGCTGCTGTTTCTTTCCGGATGGGTATGGTCTCTTAAGTAACTCAGTGCAATAGTCAGTAAAGAAAGTGAAAAAATAAAAACTAATGGATAATCAAACAACTACCTATGGACGATTTTACCTTATTTTTAGCAGTAGTGGAGCAGGAGTATAAAATGAATTCTAGTAAATATCCTGTCATATCAAATGTTGATATAAACTGTTTCAAGGATCATATAACTTCTTCCAGTAACAATGCTATAGAAGGTGATAGATTCAGAAGATATTAGATTCGATATGCTATTTGATCCTCTAATGGAACCATTGATTCAATCATCATTGGCACACTTCCTTTATATTAAGAAGAATGCTATTCAATTCCCAAAGAGCGAAAATGGAGATAGATTACCTGCTCTATTAACATTCCATCCTAATTATATACGTTTTAGGTTTATAGATCACTTAATTTCCAATAAAGCATTGGTCACACTTGGTTCTTTTATATTTTGTGAGTTTTCACCAAGCACCATTATTATAGATAAAGAGGAACTTATGAAAAAGGTTGTGGAGTTGGTACATAATCCTAGGCTAGATGCATTAGTGTTTTATTTTGTTAAAAAACTCCAAGCTGATAGTGATAAGTCTGATAGAATCTTAGGATTCGCTCAAACGAAACCAACTAAGAGGATACGTTTGCTATATTTTATGTTAATGGATTTGTATTTAGAACATATTGATTTATATATCCATTCAAAAATTCAGAATATGGAATTCAACTATTTTTGGGCTAGGAGCCTTAATGCCGGTGTGATGGGCTTTACAGATAAGAAAAGTGTGCCTAAAGTGGTTAATATCTTAAAGTTCAAAGGAGCACTTCCTACATGGGGATTAACTGCTAAAGCTAACATAAGCTCCAGGGGAGGTAAAGTTCTTAGGCCTTGGCAGGGAAGGCTATATATAATATTGAGGGGCACCTGCAATGGGAAAGACTTGATAGTATCATTGATATGTAAAGGGGGTCTATGATTAGTTTGGTGGTGGTGTCTAGTTATCTTAGATAGAGTGTTTGAGGATGTTAAGAGGACTAGTCTAACGGTTGAGCCGGAGAGATGGGAGCGGAGGGCCCATCTCACTATTGCTT
>JACGDI010005436.1:107704-138716 GCA_014898725.1 Jacaranda copaia
ATCAAATATATTAGGAAAGTCTAAATGTTTAAGAAATTCCTTTTCTTTATAATATATATTAATGAAGACACCTATTATCACAACATCTTGATATTTTTCACCGTATAACCTCACTTCTTGTTCAATCATATCATAAATGTGTCTTTTTGGTAATTGATTCCCTAAAGAATCCCACAATGGAATTGCCTTACCTAAAGCATATGATATAGCATAAGATGAGGGTAAATGCATAGTATATCCAAAGGTCAATTTCACATACTCTGAATCAATATTATATGTGTGCTGCTCTAGCAAAAGTATAAAGCCTAATGTAAGAACTTCACAATCTGTAATAGCAGGGTATGGAACCATAAATTTCACATAAGGGTGGGTTTAAGGCCGCGGGTACTCATATCAATTGACGTTGATCCTTCTACCAATCCCCCAAAAATAAAAAATAAAAAATAAAAATATTATATCAGTATTTATAACCAACTGCCCTACATGGGCCGAATAAAACATCCAGGAAGAAACGCAGAAAGATGCTTCCAATAAAAATAGACAATGTCCATTGAAACATAACAAAATCATGCAGCGAGAAGAGAAAGACTTGCTTTATCAACAAGAAAATGCTGTAGTAAGAGGAGGAAAACTCGTTTTATCAACAACGTTGGCCAGGGGAAAGAGGTCTAACTTACAACAATAAAATAATACTGACCTATAAAATGTGTATTGATGCCCTCCAAATACCTGAAACAACTTCCCAATCAATAGCCATCAACAGCTAAGGGTATGTACCCTATAATATTTTTACTATAAAATTAACTTGATAGAATTAACATAAATCCTTTTTCTCCCCGAGAATTGGACAAACTTCAAATTGAATTAAATGCTACATCACAGTTGAAAAAAATTCAGTTTGCATCTCACGTGAATGGTTGCACGCAGAATAATCCTTTCTTCTACTCATGGAAAGCTCTAAACCTCAAAGTGCCAGAAAGCCATCTCTTACCCCTGGATGACATGAGAATTCAAACCCAACACCATCAAGAACATGCATAATATTATTACAAATCAAACGATACTAGGTGCATCCCCTTCCCAGTTGCAAACAGCACGGGGCCAACGTGTTCTAATGCAATCAACCAAAGGCGCATGTTGAGCAGGCGGAGGTTTAGATACTTCACCTGAGTTCTCTGCCCCAATAGATTCATTTGTACCTGAGCCAGAGGTCACCGGTATATTAGCCATGAATTCCTCAGGTGTCCACCTTGGGGGAACTGCAACCCTCAATTTTGTTAGTCTAGGTCTTTGTATTGGACTTTCATTTCCAGATGCTTGGCTGCCATTGGCTATTGATTTTGCAATCCCGTTAAAATGGTAAAGATCAAAGACCTTCTTTCCCATCAATCCTGTTGAATCCTTCACGCCTCCTAAACTCTTGTCTAAATCCATAAGAACCTGCCAAAATTCGCTCCATACAATAAAACCATTACTACAGAGATGCTCAACCTTCTCATGTGGAAGGTTAATGTTGGTTTCCTTGAGAACTTGATGGAAGCCTTCAACATTAATGAAGCCACCACCTCCACTTTGATCTTGAGCATCAAATGCTTTCCGGATCTGTGTTTCTCGATTTTCAAGTTCATTCTCCTCCTGGACTTTGGTGTCAAGAGCAAATAAAACTGTATAATGAGATTCACTTCCAACCACCCATATCGGCCATCTTGGACATTTGAGGTACTGGCCAACCTTACAAAAATTAAGGGACTCTAGAAGAGTGAGGAATCCAACTTCCACAGTAGTTGAGATGCCCTTTACAAACATGCCACCACCCAAGTCCATCCTCCCATCAAACACATTAGCAACAGCACTCCCTGAGAGCAATAGGTTTACAATTTCCTATTTGGCAAGACAACGGTTGAGCTCACCTTGGTCAGTAACCATCAAAACCACAATCAATCAAGCATAAAAGAAATTTTCATCATCCATGAATACCTGTGATGCATGCCCAAAAGGCGCAGTGACTAATGGTTGACTTGGATCATCCCTGTCCACTTCAACGTTGCCCTGATAGCAAATAAGGCATCATGATAAATCAATATGGCAATCAAAATATCTACACTTCAACTGTGAATCCAGTGCATATTGAAGCATATAAACTGTTTATTCCAAAGCTTTGTCCAATTTAATATACAAGATACCGTAAGCCATCTTTTTCCACATGATCAAATTGAGATAGTTTTGGCACAGAGATAAAGGCATTCAATGAAAAATCAACAAAGGCACGATTGCTTCACTTGGAAAAGAAATTTAACCCAGAAAGGGAAAAAAAACAAAAAACACAGAGAGAGATAATAAGTCCCATAAGTTAGAATATTGAGACAACCAAGAAGATATGACAGGACAGGGTGACATACCAGTCCTCTAGACAACAAGGCAGATATTAGAAAAAGCAATGCTCCCATACGACTTCGGAAAATAGGAAGCATTGCTTCGAGCTTCTGAAGTGCACTCGATTGTGAAGTGCAGGTATCGACTCTCAGAACCTTCTGCAAGTCAGATCCAGATTCAACAGAAAGACCTCCAAGTACTTTAGCAATGACCTGCATAACAAAGACAAATTGCAGGAAGAACTCAATAAGTGAATAACTACGAGTCTAAGAGATAATCACACAGTCAGCTGTCCTCCATCATATTTCTCACCATCATAAAATAGCACACCAATTCCAAACATAAATGATAGCCATATAAACACTAAATATGGCAGATGGGGCAATAATGACGGTTACTGCAGTCCAAGAGTCCAGCTTGAAAGGAAACCCCAACAGAGAATGTGATAAAGTGTGGCAAAGTACAAACTCACCTCATCCTTTGACCCATTCACGGACTCCACATAATCACTGTTGAGAATATTCAAAGATGCTATTAATGCTCTTTCATTACGTCCACAAAGAAAGAGTATCTCACTCATACTCTTCACCAAGGCTCTGTTTGAAGGCAGCAAAAATTCAATTCAAGTAACAATAAAAGAAACTACCATGCATTAGACAAAAGTTCACAAAAACTAGAAAGCAATTAACAGTACTTTACAGGTAACAAAATATAATTCCAGATAATAGTAGTTCAAATTTTCATGGAATTTACCTATCCTTACTTCAATTTATGAGTATAAACTTGGTAGAGGGAGTAATTAAGCTTCATGCAAAAACAACACTATGTTTTTGTGAAACAGAATTGAAAACAACGTGGATTTCCTTTCATCAAAAGTCACAACATAAATCAATTTAAAAGTGACATTCATTTATGAAACAATACTTAGAAATTAGCAGCAAAATAAACGAAAACCAATTTTCTAGGTTCACTTTCACCAATGCCCTATAGTCAGTTACATCAGTGTGGGTTCCGCTCTCAAAGAATGAGAAAGTTTAGTTTGAAGCTCATAGAATTCTGAAAGTTTACATTCTAAAACATCTAATATCTATAGTTGACTTTCTCGTTTTCTATTAGATTCTTTCTTAGCATTTTCCTCCTTTGCTTTCCTTTTGTTAGTTGACACGACTTTTGACACAAAGATTAGCAAATATACACTATAATGGTGTGAAGAAAACATGGACAATCAGGGATGGATGATGGTTGGTTTCGGACCAATAGAAGCAAATGCTTATTAGTTTGTTGTGTGAAGTAATAATACAACCCATTAATGAAAAACAGGAAAATCCAACACTATATAGCCATAAGTGGACCTGCTTCCTAATGGTAACCTTTTCCCAGTACTTGTCTAACAGAGAAGACAGACATAGATCTAAAATTTTCATCAAGAAATAAAATAATATAGACAATACTCTTCCCAGCACCCAATAAGGACCATTGTCTTTAAGTATTAATGGCAGAACAGCAATATAATAACTTAATCCAGGGGTTATGAATGCATTTATCCTTTGACAATAATATATCAGTTGGGAGATCCGAAGCAAATTCGGACCCAAAAAGCCACATATAATAGGTTCATGACCCAAGAACTACAAGTAATTTCTCATTCGTTTTTCAATCTTTAAGTTGCCAATCAGCAACCAATACCAAGACAGGACCTATACAACAGCTCTAAGAGAGGGTATATAAAGATTCATGACCTTGATTTTTTTCCTTCTGAAAGATTGGAGAAAATATCTGCAGCAACAGATTCATTTTTAGGCACTCTTCTGATACACAAATTTGGTGGCAGGTGTGTTGAAACATTATAAGATTCTTCAGGAGAAAATAGAAGATACTTGAGCACAAAGGCCTGTATAACCAAGAGATTATGTTGTTAGTGGAAAAAACAAAGCATGAAATAAGCATATGCACTGAATCAGAGAGAGAAAATAGGAAAGCTTGTCCATGTTCTCATGCAGTCGAAGCCAAATAAGAAAGTTACAATCGCCAACAAGCTAACTGGACAAAAATTGCCAGGCCATGCTTCAACAATCAGTAACATATTCTGTGACAGGTTGTTTGGTGATTATACAAGTATGATGCTAAGCCTGAGTAATGATCAAAAGATTGATAAGTAGGGAGCTCAGTAAATACAACAAGAAACTAGAAAGGTCATTATATCATAAAGGAAAATCATAAGAATTCTGAGATCTTAAGATTCTACATTGACTGCTTGAATCAATATAGAAGAACATGGAATTCTCCAACAAATCAAATTTAACTTGATATCAAAATTTACAAGGATGGAGTACAGAAAAACATGCATGACTTTTGACTGAAAATATATACAATGAGAATGCACCATGACAGAACACTCTTTTGTTACAAACTAAAAGATTTTGCCCATGGTTAATTCACTCACAAATTAAGAGCAAGATACCACAGGCCTGATGATTGTAGAAAAATAATGCAAGTATGCAACAAGAAACTACTATCAAATATTATCTTGTGGGGTTAAGTTGGGCTTGGGAGGTAAGATGAGAAATAAAATCTTTACTTGTATCGCTGCTAACACACCACAGGGCCCACCCTCATGCTGTACTAACCCCATATATGTCTCTGGATCAGCACTAAACCTGCAACAGAAGTTAATTTTAAAGAGCATTAGAAGACAAGCTCATTATTTACCAATGAACAAAAAAGGTACAAATTTAAATAGAAGTCACCAAATAATTGATTCTACAGGTAATTAGGAACCATTAACAACACATGAAAAGAGGTGTGCATGTGTAAATTGTATTAACAGAAACTTAAGAGGATGAACAATCAGGCACGATAATGAGTTCATAGCTATTATGAGTTATCATCAGTTAAAAAAACACTAAGTTTGTCAACCACAAAGCTAAATGTCTATACCTTTTCTCAAATTCATAACACATAATTACGAGATCCAAGCACACGCAACTTACCATACAAGGAAACTAGACACAATAGATCGGTGGTGAATCAGGTGCAGTAAATACAGTTCAAATCACAGGTAAACCAGGCATGATAGGTCTTATCCATCCACTCCAGTTCAGAGTCATAATAAGGACCCTGGATGTTTCCAATAATGCTCTCATATTTTCTCAGCCATGTTTCAAGAAATTCACAGCTGTAGTTATCAAAACTAGCAGACTTATTCATTTCCTTTGTTTACCATTGGCCTATCATGCCCTATTCAAAGTTTTCTACCTCTATTTTTTCAATTTAAGTGATAACTGATTATATCAACAATCATTATGTCAATTGATTGTAACATGAGGTTGGACCTCCGCATTTAAACAATTTTACCTAATACCCTGATTGCTCCACTGTGCAAGTACATCTTTACTAACTCTGTTCCCAAAAATCATCAAAAAGAGCTTGTCAGCCTCGAACACCGATAAGGAGGTGTTGGAAATTCCACTTCCACCCTCAAGTCTCACATTGACACCTTTACCTTTACTGTCACCTTCTAAACCACTAATCTTGATCTCCCTCACACTCTCCACATTCTTCACTGCCGTTACTGCAACACCTTTGACTTCCGTTGGCCACTTCTCTGCAATTTTCACACTCTCCACACTCTTCACCGCCGTTGGAGCAGCAATTTTGGCCGCTGCCATCCGCTTCTCCGCCGCAGCAGCCATTAATTCCCGCTGTATGCGCCGATTCCTAACCTCCGGAGACTCCTCCGGCTGCGGCCCCTCCCCTCCTACTCCGGAATTCTCCCTCTGCTTGCTCCTCTTCGGCTCCGGCGATTCGTGCTGCTGCGTGCTCTGCCTCGACACCGTCTTCAAATCCTCGTCTTCTTGATCCGCCATATGCATAGATCAAGTCAAATACTCAATCTAAAATCCAAAGATTCGAGCTTCAAACCAACAATTAGGGTTTTGATAGAGGATTTTAATTCGACCCTTCTAATACAACTATATATGGGTGAAGAAATACCAAGAAGAAAAAAAATCCTCAATCACAAACGTGAAAAAGAAGAAAAAAACAAATTTTTGTCTACAGAGAGTGGAGTTTTTTAAATTGAAAATAAATAACGGAAAATTTTCCAGGTGGACGAGAGGGCACGATACGGCATCGTTTCGATTCGCTTTTCGCGAAATGACAGTTGCATCCTTAGAATTGAGAGTAAACGGTTGGTGGTTGTTGGTATAAGGAGGGCAAGAAAGGAAATTCAAGGGAATAGGTAGTTATTTAGAGCGTTGTCTGAAGATACTTGCCATATTGGGAGACCAACCCCAGAAGGCCAGAAACAAAGAGAGAATCTTTTTCGGCCGGTGGGGGGGCGGCATGGGCTGATCATGGAAACATTATTACTCGTAATCTTAATTGAAATTTGAGCAATGACTTTGTACTTTTAATCGCTTTATTTTATTTTAATTTTATAAAATTATATTAGATATATCTAATTTTTAATTAATTATTTTTATAAAAAAATATTTAATACATGTAATATACATTTATGGTATAAAATAGAAGATAAAACATTAAATGAAATAAAAGATTCAAACAGATACTTTTGGTTTTCGATTTTCGAAAGTATAAGTACAAGTTATACAATCATATTCTTTGCTTCTTTTTTTCTCTTTTACCAAACAAGTTCAAAATATTTTAGTCTTTGAAAATATTTCATCAAATGTCTATCCATTTTTTTCATTCAAATATTTGTTAAAGAATGTGTTAACGTGGGAAGTATCCATTGATTTCAATAGTAATCATAAAGTAATCTTGTAGAGTTATAATCAATCGGTTTCGCATTATGAATGCTATAATCGTCACAAAAAAAAAAAGTGAGTATGTTACCATCATTTTACATATATTACATTAAAAAATTGGAACTAACATGTATCAACAAACTATACCAAACAAATAATGCTCTTTATTGATTGAATATAAAAGCAACGCAATCAAATTGATTTTATTTTATGAATTCTAAGAAATTATAAAGTCACAAAATAGCATTTAGAAATTTTTACAAATAAGAGATTATACAGTGAAAAAATGCACCTTTAGAAAAAACAAAATGGTTACACAATAGATACAAAAGTGACTTATCTAAAAATAAAATAAACATACACAAAAAGGGGATGCAAATTTATACGACAATGGACAAATAACGACTAAACTTATGAAAAGTGAGATAAAAACTTAAAAGAAATTAAAAGAAAATAAGAGGGATTCCTTTGAGTGGTGATCTAGATTGTGTATTACATTGAGAATTTAATTTTCTTCGATGATCTTGATTAGTATAATTTTGGATTTTATTTGATTTTGTAGCAATATATTTTGATTCAATATGAGATAAATAAGAATGTAGTAAAAATTTTTATAGTAGAAACTAGGGATGTGAACGAATCGAGCTAACTCGCGAGCCTGACGAACTAGCTTGAAAAGTATTGGAACTTGAGCCAAATACTTATTGTTTGCAAGCTCGTGAGATTTTTTATTTTAAAAAATATTTATATATAAAAAATATAATAAAATATAGTAATTTTAAACTTTTTATAAAGTAATTTAATTTTTCGAGTTCAAGTCCGAGTCGGGCTTGAGCCAATAACTTAATTTTATAAAAAATATAATAAAACATACTAATTTTAAATTTCTTTATAAAACAATTTAACTTTTTGAGTTCGAACTCGAGCTTTAGCCCAAGTTGACCTTGAACCTATGGCTTGATTATGAGTTCAAACGTAATAAATCGAGTTGAGTTTGAACAAGTGCTCGAGCCTCAATTTTCTAAGCTTGTCGCGTTCGAGCTCGAGTTTGAAAATATAGTCAAAGCCTGTTTCGGCTCAACTCATTTGCCTTCATAGTAGAAACGGAATGTAAGGAATATAATTAGCAAGTGTAATATTTCTTATGCAATCTTCTTTTAGAAATGCGATTTAATTTTAATTGATTAACTAGCATGAGATCTTTTTTTAATTTTTTCTTCATTTCATTTTTTGCTTGAAACATTAGAACAAAAAGACAAATATAACCAATGATTAAATGGAAAAATGAATGGAAAACTTAAATATGGATTTCATGCCAAAAATTGAAATGCTTAGGGGGCATTAATAGACTAGCATGTTTTAAACTGTTGCATAAATTTTGATCCAATTACATTAATTTCATAAATAAATGTGAAGTTGAGAATTTAAATTTACTGAACTTTTAAAGTATGTGTGTATAAATAAAAATAAAAATATATTTAACTCGTTTTGACTATTCCAATAATATAAATTACTAAAAATATAAAAGGTAGGACTATCCCTTGCAAGAATTAGTAGTTGAAATAAGGCTTAGATCCAAAAGAAGATATGGAGACTATATTTATAGTTCACAATTACAATAATTTTGATGTGAAAATCGTCGTTATATTAACACAAAATTGTTTTCTCAATTAATTTAATTGTATTTACTTCGTATGCAACCAATTCAAAAGAAATATGAATAGTATAAAATTAAAAATTAAGAAGATAATATAATTAAAAAACAGAAGAAAAAAATTCATAATATAGTGAGAAAATTTAAAAACAAACAGCGAGATGAAAAAAAAATCATAATATCGTGAGAAATGAAAAAATGAAATTGTGAGATGAGAAAAGGGAGCCAAAACGCAACCCAAGCGTCTGGCGGTGACCACAATCGAGCCAGCCCCGCGCGGTGTAGTTGATGCTGGGGGCGTACCCACCCGCGTGTGTGTGCACTGAGGGCGCACCCACTGGGTACGCTCCCAGCATCAACCAAAGCGGGCCCGCACGGCCCCGCCACAAGTCAAGAAATTGCGTTATCTCTTGCCAACCACTGCGACCCATTGCCACTACGTGTCCGCCGAAGCTTCCCCTTTGACACCTTCCACTGTAACCCGATCCCATCCCCATCCACACACACTAACACGCCTACTATGTGCGTCGGCACTTTATTCTAAGTATTCCTCGAATCACGTTCCAGATAACATCTATATTTGGATATGTATACGTATAAGTGTAGTCTGATGCTTTCTTGGGTACTGGACTAATTGAAGTCAAAGAGAGATAGATAGATAAATAGATTTTGTGTATAGGTTGGTGGCGGTGCTGGTGGTAGTAAGATGGATCACGCGGCGGATGCCCACCGGACGGATTTGATGACGATTACTCGCTTTGTTTTGAATGAGCAATCAAAGCAACCGGGTTCACGGGGAGACCTTACCATCTTGCTCAGTCACATTGTTCTTGGCTGTAAATTTGTCTGCTCCGCGGTTAACAAGGTGGGCTTCAATTGGATCGGATTTTTACTTTTTGCAAGATTCTAAATTTTATGGGATGTTGTTTTCTTGAAGAATTTGCGTTGGTTTCTGGAGATGTGATTAGAAAGTTTTGATATTTGGTGTGTGTCTATATATATATTAATTCATAATTAGAAGTTGGCTTGGAACCTCCAGCTCACACATAAGACCTTACATTTTATGTATAAAACTTATGGCCACTCCGATGCAGTTGGACAATGAAAGCATGATTGATTTTTTTGTGTAAATTTATGGGTGTAGATTGAGAATTCTTGTTTGATCTCCAAATTGATGTAATAATACAGAATGATACTTGGAAAACGAAAGATACTACAAGACCTTATGAAAAAAGTTTATGATTTTCTGTTCATGATTAATGATAATGTTGTGATATGTGAAAATATGGTTTTGCAGGCAGGTTTAGCCAAACTCATCGGGCTTGCTGGTGACACAAATGTGCAGGCAAGTTTCCTTTTTTGGTTCCTTTAGGGTCAAATCATATTTCTATTTCACATAAACTCACTTTATTGTATCTGTTGTCTAAAGGGTGAAGAGCAGAAGAAACTAGATGTGCTCTCAAATGAAGTTTTCATCAAAGCATTGGTCAGTAGCGGCCGAACAGTAAGTCCCCAGAGCTTTACTTTTTTTAAGCACATCAAGACAGAGGATAATAGATTTATGCTTAAAAGAATTGAAAATGTATTGGCAGTGTATCCTTGTCTCTGAAGAGGATGAAGAGGCAACATTTGTGGAACCTTCTATGCGTGGAAAGTGTGTACTCATTTCCTCATATTCTGATATTCGACAACCTTTATTCAAATCACTCTTATAATTTATATAATAATTCTGGAATAAGCAGGTATTGTGTCGTTTTCGACCCACTGGACGGATCATCCAATATCGACTGTGGTGTTTCCATCGGAACTGTATGAATTCACATCTAAATCAATATATCTTCAAGTATGCATTATGCTATGGTAATGCAATTGGGTACATTTGGTTATCTAGATATTTGGCATTTACATGACGAAACATGGAGGTGAGCCGACGATAGATGATGTGTTGCAGCCAGGGAAAGACATGTTAGCTGCTGGCTACTGCATGTATGGAAGCTCTTGCATGGTAATATACATCATTCATTTTCACCAATATTTTTGTTTTCATTTTGCATGCTAAGCTGCTGTTTATGAATTCGCAATATTTTGTTGAATCAAATTGATTAACTTTCAGCTTGTGTTGAGCACTGGGAAGGGAGTCAATGGATTCACTCTCGACCCTTCTCTTGGAGAGTTCATATTGACTCATCCGGATATTAAGGTCAAATATTTCAGCTTGTATGTCTTTGCATTCTCCAGACTGTTCTATTGTTGATTAACTCAATTTGGACTCTCTTGATTGGCTAGCTCAGATTCCCAAGAAGGGCAAAATTTATTCCGTTAATGAAGGAAACGCCAAGAATTGGGATGGTTCAACAGCAAAGTATGTAAATACTTGAATAGGGTATTCTCATATTCTGTCTCTTTATAATATCTTATGATTTTTACAATATCAGGTATGTGGAAAACTGCAAGTTCCCCAAAGATGGATCACCAGCAAAGTCTCTAAGATACGTCGGAAGGTAAAAGGGAGCTCTAAATTGACACTTCTTCATATGAAGGTAACTTTTGATCCGCTTTTATGTAATGCTTAATATTGTGTTGTGATTTTCAGTATGGTGGCTGATGTCCATCGAACGTTACTTTATGGAGGCATCTTTTTGTACCCTGCTGATAAGAAAAGCCCAAATGGAAAACTGCGGTAACTTCTGGAAGATTCATCAACTCCTATTTTAATCTTTTATGGAAAAAGAGTAAACTTGACGGAGTAAATTACATGAAACAGTGTCCTTTACGAAGTTTTCCCTATGTCGTTCTTGATGGAGCAAGCAGGAGGACAAGCGTTCACGGGGAAGCAACGGGTAAGGTTTCTGCAAATTTCGTTCATTGAGAATGGTCGATCATTAGGCCTTCTGAGTCTAGAATTAAATGCTGTTAGTCTGCTATAACTAAACTAAACTAAACTATTTAACTTGGTTCTTGTTGCAGGCCCTGGATTTGGTCCCGAAGGAGATACATGAGAGGTCTCCAATCTTCCTTGGTAGCTATGATGATGTCGAGGAGATCAAAGCGTTATATGCTGCAGAAGAGTGAAACTAGTGAACTTCGTAAATTTTCTTGCCAAGTTGCAGTTATTTGATTGCTGAGGACCAAAATCTGTAGTTGAACATATCACAATCTTGAATGCAGTTGCTGGCGCAGGGCCTGTTCTTATTGTTTTTATAGTTAGATTAATGAATTTTATGTGAAAATATTGCATGCATGCAGATGTATGCTTTGTGGTTCACACTATTGAGATGCATTAAAACATGTATCCTCGTAAGAATCCTAATATTCATTTAATTTAAATACTATAAAAAATTATAAGTATTTCATCCATTATTTCATATCATTAAATAATGTCAAATTATTTTAAGCATTTTTTTTAAAAAAAACAACACTTTTATTGGAATCAAATGGATCCAATATGGTGCAATTGAAAGTGAAACATATCCAAAATGATTAAATTAAACATCTTTTATTAATATTTTAGTTTCCTTTCTTATTTAAATTCACTCATATAAGAGTCTATTCGGTTTGAATTACCGACTTTACACTTTTATAGCAAGGGTGTAATAAGTCGAGCTCAAACCCAAAATACTGAGTTCGAGCTCAATGAGCTTTGTTAAAGATTCGAGCTCACGAGCTCAATATCAATCAAACTTTAACTTAACTTAATAAAATTTAATTATTAATATGTAATAATTATTTAATATTATATATACTATTTCAAAATAGAAAAATATAAATTATTAATGTAAATAATTATTTAATTAACATATAAAAATATTTAGAAATTGAAGAACAACTAAAACGGGATTCGAGCTTGACTCATGATAAAGTTAGAATTTGAGTTGAGTATGAGACAACTCGACTCATTTTAAACCTCTATTTTATAGTGCAATTGAAAATGAAACAAATTCCAAAATGATTATATTAAACATCTTTATTAATATTTAATTTTTTATTTAAATGCCCGCATGTAGGAGTCTATTAAATTTGAACCATTTACTTTACATTTTATATTTGAGAATAACTTCTACTATTGATCCTAACGTTAGCAAGGGCTGTCCCCAAAACATTGGACTTTGCCCTTTTCTTAGTCCACGCAAATAAATTCGTTTGTTTATTTAACAAATCAAATTTCAAAATTGTTTTTCTTGCCAATAATGTCTTCTTTTTCCTTAATAAATTCTATTGTCAACTTACAAATAGCTATAGCTACATTTTCGAATCCAATATTAATATTAAATGCACGAAAATAGAAAAATAGAGAAGGTTCTTGAAAAGTAATTTTAATTAAAACTATAGTCATTAAAACCAAATTTATTTATTAAATTGTAACCTATTAAATCTTTTGTATGTAATCTTAGGTTTTGTTTGGTTATATTTTTCTGCAACAACATTATTTTGAGAAAATATAATCAAACATATTTTTATTTTCCCTTTAAAATACATATTCTCGAAGATATACATATATACATATATTATATATATTATATATTTTATTATTATTTTAATATTAAAAAATAATTTAATTCTATTTTTAACCAAAAAATAAAAAAAAATATTGATTGGATTGCTATAGTAAAAAATATCTCATTCACAACATAAATAAATATACCAAAAAATAACTTTTATATTTTTCAATAATTCATTCTCTAAAAATATATAATAAAATCAAACAAAAAAATATAACCAAACATTCCCTTAATTTCATGAAATGCTAGTACAATATTGTTTCATTAAATTAAAAAATGAATATGGAAATAAAGAAGTTTCAAAACATTCTTGAAATTTACACGTGGCACTCATAGTAGGCAGTTGTAAAATTTCATATGTGACTGCAACACATCGGATTCTTACTGTTGCCTTCACAACCTCCGCTGTATAAATATCTCAATCTGCTGGATTACCCGTCTGCTCAGATCCAATTCCAGATTTCACGCGCATACACATACAACTGGCTGTGTCTACATATAATTATTGAAATTCGAGCTGAAAATGTCGAGCGATGGTGACGATATGGACGAGGATGAGCTGTTACAGATGGCGCTGAAAGAGCAAGCGCAGCGAGATCTCAATTACCATAAACCCTCGCAGGCTACGGCGAAGCCTGTTCGCAATTACGTCCAGCCACCGACGAACCGCGGTACAGTGAGGAACCCCAGCGTGGTGCCACAGCAGCAGAGGAAGGCGATCAATCAGCAAAGAAAGCCGTCGATGGATGAGGATGAGGATTCGGAGGTGGAGATGCTGAGCATTTCGTCAGGAGACGAGGATGATCGCGGCGGAGTGGCTCCGAGGAACCGGGCTGGGAATGGGAGAGAGGATGACAGAGCGTGGGATGGGGAGGAGCCGAATTGCTGGAAGCGTGTTGATGAAGCTGAGGTACTGTATATCTTTTATATGCTTGTTTATATATCTATGCAGATATCGCACAGATTGAACTGGATTGATTCATTTAATTGTTAATTACTGGGTTTTTACAGAGTCTTATGTTGCAAGAATATCTGTGTTTGTGATTGATTGATGCTACTATTTTATGCTGTTTGAAGTTGTTTGTTTGAGTAAAACGTCTTGGCTCGTGTAGTTTACTGTATAGTAGACGTTCTGCACACAATTTTGTTATCTGGCAGGAATAACTAAAAAAAAAAAAAGGTCTAGGTTGGTTGGTGAGTCTAGTGATTGGAGACTGTCTAGCTTGGTTTGGAAAGCGCTTGTTGGCATAAAGTTTTTTTTATTGCTAAATATTACGGGACCTTGATCCACTACTGCTTTATATAATAAAGCGCCTATTAAGTTATATTAGTGGCGCTACATACATAGAGGTGATGAGGGCAACTGATAAAATAAATTCTCACTTTAATAGGACTTTAGATTGATTGATCGATTATAAAGGACATTATTGCATCTCTGCCAAGACATCACATTATTTTTGTCATTTGGATTACTGTATAGTAGACATTATGCACACCATATTGAAGACTGACCCACATTTCTGCATCCTTATTTCTTCTCAAGCTATGTGAATTGCCAAAGTGACTGCGAAAGTAGACTTGTCAGAAGAGAGATGCTTAATGATACAAATCTAAGATACTCAACATATGAGTTCAATTGCTGGCTGTTTGATTTCGTTTTCTCTCAGGTGCTAGCAACGTTAGTTCCAAAACCTAATCTCTTTGATTCATATGTTTCAAGTAGGTTTGCGGTGGAATGGTTTCCTTTTCATTTGGATGCTTCACATAATCTGGTTTTCCTTCGATAATATGTCTTGAAGGGTTTTAATGCATGAAGATATTTCCAATTATTTAGAAATAAATGAATTCCTTGTTTCTCTTAAGTTCTTTGTCTATCTTCTATATTTGGTAATATTGTCGGAATTAGTATACGAATACGTGTGCTGCATGTAAAAGCATATGTATCATGGAGAAACTTGATGATGAAATACTATATAAAACGGTATTGCATCTTGAATTTGATTTCTTTTTACCATCATATTGTGTAGCATTTCTCAAGGGAAGAATGGAACTATAGTGGTTGTCCTTTGTCTTTTAATATTTCAGAATCCAATTAAAAGCCCAACTCTTCATCCATTGTTTCAGAGTTTCATTTGCTGTCTTACTAAAAGTCTAATTCTTAACATTTTTAATTACCAAAAGATCATAAATAGGTATTCTCATGTTACAATTTATACAAGGTTACTTTTAGTCATGACAAGAAAGTTAAGAAACGGAACATCTCATGTTATTTATTCTTTTCAAATAGTATATATATAGATAAATATCTACAGATCTTCCTCCTACTAATCTAATTAATAAGACTAACGCTGGAGCATATAATGATTCTCTTTATATGGATAGCTGGAGACTTGCATTTTCTAAAATAATGGGCTTCTGAGGAAACTTTGAGATCAAGTCATGAACTTCACTGTCTATAGTAATTCAACATTGTTCAGAAGTTTGAGTTGAAGGCTAGATTTAGAATGACTGGTTTCCGGTAGCTACTAGTTGAGTGCCACAGTTCAAAAGAATAATGCGTTTTGATTGCAAGTTGAAAAAGAATATTTTTTCGAAGTAATCTGAACAGAGATATTTGATTGGACTTATTCAATTAATATTTTAAGGGGTGCTCTTTTCTTCTCATCCTAAAGTAATAAGTCAGCTTATTTAGTCTGCCACCTTATCTTTTATCGAAGAATAAAAGCCACGAATTGGACTTCAAGGTTTGAAGCTGCTTACATGCCTATGCACAGAAATTTCAATGCAGAAATAAGAAACTGGTTTCCCTTGTCATTTTAGCTGCCCTGTTATGGGTTTGTGAGAAATTATTATGTGGTGATTCAGCTATCTATTTGTAATTTATTGCCCTGTGATATTTGGAAAAAAATTATGGAGTGCAAATTCTTTGACAGCTGGCCCGAAGGGTCCGCGAAATGAGGGATACAAGAGCAGTTCCTGTGGCTCAAAAGTTTGAGCGGAAGCCAAAAGGACTTAGCAGTTTACAATCACTTCCCCGTGGCATGGAATGGGTGGATCCTCTTGGACTGGGGTATAATTTCATTGGGTTGTTCCCCCCCTTGCATTTTGCTTTCTCATTGCTTGCTAACCCAACTTCATATATGGACAGGCTAATTAATCACAAAACATTTAGGTTGATCAGCGATAATGTAGCAAATATTCCTTCCTCCGTCGATGTGGAACCTCTTGATCCAAATGCTAGGGGTATCTGCTTATTGTTAATTGAGCTGTTTTTATATATATATTTCTTTATATTCTGTTTTGTTACTTGTTCTTTTATTGTTCTCTCACACACTATTATTCTCATTGCTAGACTCTTAATATTTTCAATACTTTCTCATATAATGTGGAGTATGATATTTCCATGATTTAAAAGCATTGTTCATTTTTCCATTACTTCTGGTTCTGTATGATTGATGTTCATCTCGATTGAGACATGGTGACGTGAAAGGAAGATTGCCTAATCTCCACCAGTTATTAACATTCATCAAAAAATTGATAAATGTGTTATATTTGGTTTGTCATTGTTGTGTTTGCCTGCCATATGGTTTTGTATACCAGAGGTGGAATGAAAATTTGGATTACCAAGTATACGTGTTGGGTGGGAGGGATATTCTACTTTAGAAATGACTGCGGTTTAAGTATTATGATCCTGGAAGTAGTCGACTAAGCAGTACTGGAAGAATGTAATGGCAGTGAGTCCAATTCATTGTTTTCTATGGTTAAGAGTTGGTGAAAGGAGCAGTGATCCTTGAGTTGGGTGCCCTGAAAGGGCTTTATTTTATTGTGCTGCAGAAGGATGATCCGTTGAATCTTGAGAAAGCTTTATAATTTATTTTTCTCATTCAATACTGATAGAAAAGTTTAATGGCGATCAGGTTTAGTGGAATCTTGAGGAGCTTTAAACTGGGATATATACAAGGTTGGAGAACTGAAAGCCGACTCCTTCTGCTCATGCATGTGGCATGGACGTATTGGATCTCTTTGTTCTCGTATTCTATGGTGATTCTATCAGATTCTTTTGCAGTATCTGATGTCCTTAGCAATTGAAAACTTAACACTAACATCTCTATGCGTGTGTGCCACAAAATGCTAGAATTGCAGTCCTTTTCCTTTCATGTAGAATCCCACAAGAAGAAAAGCATAACGAAGCTCTGACTCTAGACTGGTGATCTGTTGACCTATTATTTACTTATTTATGATAATAGGTCACACATGTGGTTATTACTTGCATATCTCTCTGATCTACAAGTCATTAACGTTAGTTTGCAATTTTAGCTCTTAATTCTTTAAATTTACATTGACTTTTGGCTTCTGGTGGTCATTTTATTCTGCAAAGGTCACTGGGTATGGAGACATATGATTGCTGCGTATTGTTTATTGGACTAATCGTATCGTCCCCTTGATGGAGGCAGCATTGTTTCTAAAACCTTGAAGTTGTGAACTAAAAGGAGCTAGTTTAAATTATGGTTCCCTTCACTTAAGAGATTAGTTATTATTACTTGAGAGAAATTTTTGATGTGGTAAAAAGTGAGGATTTTCATACCAGACTATCTGGTAAAATTGTTGATTCATCGTGTTGAGTGTTGCTTAATGGCAGCCTTAAGAGTCACAGTCATTTGGTTGAAATTGCTGAAGACAATGGTCGATTTATTTTACAAGAGAACATTTTTTACATGGTTTTGCAGAAAAGTTGAACTATTACTCGGAGAAGTTTGATGCAAAACTCTTTTTATCACGAGTGCATCTGGATACTAGTGCTGCAGATTTGGAGTCTGGTGCTCTTTCATTAGGGAATGATCTTAAAGGACGTACCCAACAGAGAAAGCAGCTGGTCAAAGAGAATTTTGATTGCTTTGTCTCTTGCAAAACCACTATAGACGGTCAGTTGGGCATAACAGCACCTGATTCTGACACTTCCTTGTGAATCATGTTAACTTCTAATATGTTTTTGTTTATTCAGATATTGAGTCAAAGTTGAGACGAATTGAGGAAGACCCTGAAGGTGCTGGAACCTCTCACTTGTTTAGCTGTATTCAAGGAGTCAGTTCACTTGCTAATCGTGCTTTTGAGACTCTATTCGAGAGACAGGTAGGTAGGATCCAAATCCTGAATTAATTCATTAATACATCAGAAGTTATTGTAGGTCATCCTTGAATAGTTCTAATTGAAGCAACAATACTTTTCAAGGCACAAGCGGAGAAGATCAGGTCTGTCCAAGGCATGCTCCAGAGGTTCCGAACACTGTTCAACTTGCCCAGTGCAATTCGTGGAAACATTAGTAATGGTGAATATGATTTGGCTGTAAGAGAGTACCGGAAAGCAAAGTCCATTGTTCTGCCTTCTCACGTATGGCTTCCTCGTTTCATATTATGTATCCATCATGATAACAAGTCTGTGTACATATTTAAGATGTTGAATATAAGGTCTGGCTGGCCTCCTATATCTATATCGTAGCCAACTATCCAAGTTCTTTTCCTCTTGACAATTAAGTGCATCAACTGCTTTTGTCTTCCTTAATTGGCTTGGAAAAGTTCTCTATTCTTTCCAACATCTACCCTCTCATCTAGGATTACTCTGTCAACAATAGCTTCTGAATATGGTATCATTGTTTACTACCGAGGAATGTTCCATATTTGATTTTACATATTGAAATTCCAAGGTGGGAACCCTGATAGCCTCCATGGGCTGTGCATGGCTGCACACCTAAACTCTCCTTTCCTTTGGTGCCTTATGATGTGGTAACATTTAGAACAATTTGTTGAAAGTTTATTTATCCTCTTAAATGTTTCTTGTCATCAGATGGCTTGCTATGAATATTTTGCTTTGTTGATTCTGATGTTGCTTCTTTCTCCTTATGAACATTCTCAAACAGGAATAGGACTCAAGTGAAATTGATGATTGGCATTTGAGTACCCATGTTTGATAAAAAATTAAGGATGCCAAATTGATTATTTTAATTTACCTTCACCAAGTGAGTGGAATTTTTTGAATTTGCAGGTGGGAATTCTTAAACGTGTTCTTGAGGAGGTTGAAAAAGTAATGCAAGAGTTCAAAGCCATGCTTTACAAGGCCATGGAAGATCCAAACATTGATCTAACAAATGTGAGATTTATATATACATTAATACATGTAATAATATTAACATCATATCCTGCTGGTACAGAGGTGCATTATTGGGATCATGTTCTAAGAGGAATTGAATGAGTTGTTGGCTGTGTGGTGTTGTAACTTATCCTGCTGAACAATTTTAACGTGAACTGTCAATGATATTGGGATATAGTGTCTGGCTTGTGTTCATCAAATAGTGTAGGTAAAATGACAACAAAAACTCAGCTGAAATGGAAGTAGGTTAGCCCTGTGAAAAGAGTGAAGTTGTATTTATCTCTATTCGTCCTCTCTTGTGCTTTACAAAGCTGGTGTTCTTAGAATATTGTTATTGTTAATTGTTACATGTATCTGTCTGAGAGATTGTTCATACTTATGCAACAATTATTTGATCATGCATACTTTTAACTGACAAAATAGAACATAAAAGCAGAGGCACATGGCTTAGGACAGCTGGTCATCGATAAGAATGATGGTTTTTGCTTATAGTGCTTTTAGCATTCTTATGGTTTATGGATCAGCAAATTCTTTTTTCTGCAATAAACTATATAAATCATTAAAAAAGAGATTAGAGTTTGTATTAACCAATGTCTGAATTAAGTATGGATCTCTACTATTTTTCATTTGTAACTCTGGCTGATAGCTTAATGGTTATTTGATGTTTCATGCAGCTTGAAAATACTGTGCGCCTTTTGCTGGAGCTTGAACCTGAGACAGATCCCATAAAGCATTACTTGAACATACAGGTGCAAAATTTTGTCTTCACCATGACAAACTATTGTGTTGTATTTCAACTGATATTGCTAATCGCTGCCAAGCTTCTTTAGTTGATGGTTCTTTAAGCATTTTCATTTCTCCATGTACCCAAATTTTTAATTGATGGTTCGTTTAAGTATTTTCCTTTCTCATTTTCGACTATCTGTACTCTTGAAGATCATAGAAAATGTGATACTTGAAGATCTCCTGTGTTCCTAACTACCATAATATCTGACTTTCCAATGGAAGTATGTTAATTTTGACTGGACAATTATTTTGCTGAATTTTGGTGTTGACTTTGCAACAGAACCGCAAAATAAGAGGTTTGCTTGAGAAATGCACTTTAGATCATGAAGCACGGATGGAGAATTTGCAGAATGAGATACGCGAGAAAGCATTGTCTGATGCAAAGTGGAGGCAAATTCAGCAAGATATAAATCATTCTGTAAGTGCAAGTTGTCAGGCTATCACCTAATTTTTTTGGAGTTGTTTGCCTTCTAGTGAATAATTATACTCATGTTTTTTTTGTAATTATCAGTCAGCTATGGATTACTCCCTTACTGCTGTAAACTCTCATCTAGCCGGAGAATTTTTCCCAGCAGAAATGACTAATGAAGAACTCGATGCTCTTCGGGCTAGATATATCTGCCAGTTAACTACTGTACTCATCCATCACATACCAGTTTTCTGGAAGGTAGCACTTTCAGTTTCCAGTGGAAAATTTGTGAAGGTATACATCAAGCCCTTCATGTTAGATTGGTATAAATTTATCAATATGAGTCTTGGTTTGGAATGAGCTCCAGTACAACAACATAAATGAGATCCAGAGCACTTCCTTAAAAGTAGTCATATGTTTCTATCCTATCAGCTTATGATCAATTTATTCCTCCAATGAAAATGGAAGCATTAGTTATTCTCTAACAGCAATCAGCAACTTGACCTATAACTCTTGGTGCCAATTATGAGGAGTTTGATGTTTTGTTTTGTTATCTAAGTATTATGTTAATATTAATGTCTTTCCCTCTTCAGTCTTCCCAAGCTTCTGCTGATCCAAGTGCAATTAGTTCTGTAAATAAAGCTGAGGATAACGTTGGAGATCCTCTTGATGAAGTTGCTGGGATGATTCGCAATACTCTATCAGCGTATGAGTCCAAGGTAAATGCCATTTATTGTGTGTGTTTGATGTCAAAATTGTTTTGAGGATTAAAATGGTTTCTGTTTTCAATGATGAAAGTAGATAGAGAACTCTAAGGTCTGGAGTCAGCGATAGAGGTCTTTTGCACTAATGACATCTTGTGATGGCTCTTCCCATTTCTTGGTTAAGACTAATAGGCACTGAAGTCTATTACTTTTGATGACTGTATTATTTGGAATCCTCTCCTGAGATTTTAGTTTTACTTAAATTTGTCCAGTGCTGTGGGAAGAACTTTCTGCCTTAGGTTAAAAATATGACTGCTTCTACTTTCATGTGCTGTGTATAAATTCCTTGTACAGGTCCTCAGCACATTCCGTGACCTCGAAGAATACAATATCCTCAGTCCATACATGAATGATGCCATAAAGGAGATTTGTAGGGCAAACCAAGCTTTTGAAGCAAAGGAATCAGCGCCCCCAATCGCCGGTACAATTTAGCTTAAAGCAGACCAAAAGGAATCATGTTCCTAAACTGCCTTTTTTTCTGAGGTTAATATCCTTGAAATTGTTTTGAATATATTTTTTTGTAATTGCAGTCACAGTGTTGAGAACACTTGAATTTGAGATCTCTAAAATCTACATACTCAGGCTTTGTTCATGGATGCAAACTTCAACAGTAGAGATATCAAAAGATGAATCTTGGGTCCCAGTGTCTGTTTTAGAAAGAAACAAGTCTCCCTATTCTATCTCATCATTGCCCCTGGCATTCCGTACAGTTATGATCTCCGCAATGGATCAAATCAATGAGTGAGTTTCTAGCGCTCGTTTGTCTCTACTATTTCTCTTTCCTTTAAAAACTTTTATTGTGGCAGGGTACTGAGCCTATTAATTATAGATTACATGTAAGAAAATTTAAGTTTTAGGCATGCCATCAGCATGAAGGATGGAAAAAATGGGTGATATGAACCTGAAGTTTGCTAAACATGAAAATACCTATCTTTCATGCTTTTTTCATTTTTGTTTGGTATAGTAACACATTCCCACTTCTCAAAGACTAGTATACTTGTTTTGATTGTATATGGGTTTGACCACAATTTTTCATGTAGAAAGGATAAGTTAATCCAACATTTTCTTTTATACCTCCCTTTTCCTCACCTGCCTAGTGCCTACCCATAGGACTCAGCCAGCTGAAATCCATCATCATAGCCACCTGAATTACCAGCAAACTCATCCCATGATTACATAAATCACCAGAACACCCCCTCAAAAAATCATCGCAGTCCCTCAAAAAATCATCACTCTGTCCAACTTTTCACTTAACCCGTCTGTCTTCTTGCTCCATCTCCCCTTGCAGCCTTGCCCCTCCCGCACCAGTTCCTCTGAGAATAGTATTGAAGCAATTGCACATGCGTTAGCAGATAGATATACAAGAAGGAAAAGAAGATCGAGCACAGTTGCTTGAGTTGCTGTCATATGTAACCTCCAAATATCTTGTTACAGGGTGAAACATATGAAATAAATAACCTAAAAAATTCCTTATTCCACCAAGAACCTGTTACCTAAAATTGTCTTGAAGATTGCACCAGGGTCCAGTTTCTTGGGGTTTGTCATTATTTTCCTCTTCGAAATACTTATTCACTTCAAATATTTGTTAGTAGTTTTCTGTAGCTTCCTTTTCTGTGTTTGTGGTGGTGAATCACGATGGGCCTGAGGTTCCCTGTGGCTTTGGCAGAGGCATTCATTTGTTGTCTATCAATGTTCTGATGGTTGAGATTGATCGTTGTATTCCGAGTTCCGACACAGCTTTGTGTTAGACAAATATTACTCTTTTATTTTTGGAGGACTTGCTATTCTCTGCGTTTTGGTGGAGGGGCTTCAGCTGAGAGATAGTAGAAATGTTTTGATTTGAAATTAATTCCTTACCTAGAAACAACCTAGAAATGAAATGCATCAATCCAATCAAAAATGAAGGATGCTTATAAACATCAGCATTATAAGCTGGAATGATTATGTGATTCATGAATGTAAAATATGGATAAGATGAAGGTATTAAATGCAAGTTACCTGTTGAATCCACACAGATAGTGTGATAACAGTTGAAATTGAACTCATAGCTTGTAAAAATGGATATCTGGCAGATTTTCTTCAATTCTACCTCAATTTATTTTGGATACTTTGCTGGGAGGCTAAGGGTTTGCTCACGGATAGGTTATCTGTGCTTTGGAATTTAAATCTGCATCAACATGCATTTGCAGCCTTTTGGCAGCTCATAAATGTAAAAGGGTATGACATTGTGGAAGTATTCACACCAACAGTAAAAGAAGGGGAAAAAACACAATATAGAAAATGTTCTACCAATTACAAAATACTTTATCCGTACATTCTTTGCTTTGACTTGCATTAGTATTCCAAGATCATTGAGTGCAGTAATTTTTTGCTGTTGATGAATGAGTGTATAAAGCCATGTGCTCTCCTAGAAAACATGAAGGATGAAAAACAAAATACTGTAAATAATTGAAGAATATAGATACTTATGTTGGATGCACTTTCTTAAGAAAGTTCATCTTCATTCATTGTTTGGTTTCTTTTTGCTGTGGTCATTTTCTTTCAGGACACTTTCTTTGCAAAGTGAATCAGCAAAATCAGAAGAAGTTTTTGCGCAACTTCAAGAAATTCAAGAATCAGTTAGACTTGCCTTTTTGAACTGTTTGCTTGATTTTGCGGGTATGAGTAATTTCCATATTAATTATAACTTGAAGCTGTTGGTTTTAGTTCCAAAAGACCAAGAAGAATAATGCTCTAGCAATTGTTATGCTCTTTTGGACACATTCACCAGGTCATTTGGAGCATATTGGCTCCAAGCTCACACAGAATAGGTCAAACATTGGAAATCTGCATTTTCAAAATGGATATTCTCACGAACCAGTGGAAAAATCAATTGATCCTCTCCCTGGAAGTATTATTGATCCACTTCAACAGTTGCTAATGGTCCTGAGCAATATTGGATATTGCAAAGACGAACTTGCTCATGAATTGTACCAAAAATACAAATCTATTTGGCTGCAATCTAGGTACGTACAAGGCAACACTTATGTTTAATATTTATGAACATGCGTTATGATGTCTGGCTGTGAAGTAGAGAAGAACGAGGAGATAAATGACTAGTACATTTTATTGTTCTGTAAGTTTGGAAGTCTCAAATTTTGTTTGAAAAAGACTTGTAGCCTTCACTTCTTCCCCTGCATTCTTGCTTGTATTACCTCCCTCAAGAAAAAAAGACAAGGTTCAAATGAATTGAAAACTGGATTGCCGTTTTCCTCTTTACTGAATGCAAAATTTCAGCTATTTATTGAGGAAGCTTATATGAGGGTTTTGATATTCCTGGTTAAATTGATCTTTATTTATGGGGTGAGCCTTGCTTGAGCAATATCTTTTTCCTCTGTTCCGGATGTTGATATCACACATGCCATCTTTTATTTGCCAATTCAGGGGGAAAGCTGAAGAGGACGATGACATGAAAGATCTGCTTTTGTCTTTCTCTGGCCTTGAAGAGAAGGTCCTTGCCCAATATACTCTTGCCAAGGTATTATGCCAAAGCTTGTGTCTGGTTAATATATAAGATGGTTTTACTGAAATGGTGCACTTGATGCATATTGAATATCTCATTTGTTTTTATCTGATGCAGCTTTTTGCCTTGTGACTTTTATTCTTTATGTTGCATGACAATTCTTGGTTAACATTTTTCCAGCCCAATATGTGGTTTCTCTGTTAACCTTTCTGCTATTTACTGGATGTTGATAATAGCAAACAGTGTTTGCATCCCCCCAAAGACTTTTGGGTCGACTCCTACCAAAATGTTAAATGCAGAAGTTAATCAGAGTAATATCCAGTTGTTTGATCAAGCAAGATGAAAGTGTACATTTTTGCTCAATTTTTGTGCACGGGGTCGGCTTATATCAGTATGAGCAAGTTTGTCAGGTCAAGCAACTGACGCTGACCTAACATGTCGCTAAAGCATTTGGAGCTGCTCAGCCACCTCAGCCACCTCTCCTTAAGGATGTTCATATTTCTTAAAGTTGCAACAGTTGATTATTTATCTGATGCTGCCATTTAGATCCTTTTCTTTCATGTTTGAGTTTAATTATAATAAGCGGAGTTTGAAGAAGCAATTGGAAAGTTGGTTTTTGAAAGAAGAAATTTTGCAGCTTGTTTGAATTTTACTTAAAGAACAACATTCCAAACGAACAGACAGGTAGAAAAACCATGTTACTTATAGCAAAATTAGCTCTTTTGTTAAGCCTATTAAATGCTACTTTTTCCGTTTAGCTGTTCAAATACTAATGTTGTTACAGCTGCCAAACTCATCACAATTTGACCTTGTCAATTCAACCTTCTGACATGATTTTCAACTTCTGAATTTTCAAAATTCTCCTTTAATACTTGTTTATGGATCACAGCATTTGAAATAAGAAATGACAGTAAGTGAAACTAAATAAGTGTGTGACAGAAGTTAATAACAAAGATATCCATTTCCTTTTTGTATTTCAATATAGTAATGGATTTGTAACTGTCAAACTCCCGCTCTACAATTCTCAATGTTTGATCTGTTTTCAGGTTTGAAATTTGAAAATCTATGGACCATTGAGTCATCATTCTGGACTACTTCTCTTTATATTGTCAATATCATAAATTGCTATCTGCAATAATTAGGACGCCCTTGGCCCAATGCAGCATAAGTATTCCTGTTGAAATTGGCCCCTTATGGTAACTTAGTTTTTAGAATAATGCTACATCAACCCACAAATTGTACAAAAAAGATCAACCTGACATGAGAATTTGTTGCGGTGAGTTTCAGCGCTTTGGTTACTGTATGATTTTATGCCATCATGTTGTCTTTGTTACATAAGTTTTGGTAGATGTTTACTTCGGAATGTTACTAAGTGCAGGATTACCTTATTGTTAAACGTGTTCCCTAACCAAACTTTACATGTGAGACTTTTCAAGTTGGGTTTTAAATCCTGCCCACTGCTGCTTTTCTACTTTGTTCACCTCGTGGTTTCTCAATTCTTTTTTACAGACAAATTTGATTAGATCAGCTGCAATAAATTACTTTTTGGATGCTGGAGTTCAATGGGGATCAGCGCCTGCTGTCAAAGTGAGGAACTGGTCTCTCTTTGTTATTTTTACTTGAGTAGCTTCAGGTTGAGTAATCCATAAAAACTTTGCAGGGAGTCAGAGATGCTGCTGTTGACTTACTTCATACTTTAGTAGCTGTACATGCAGAGGTACTTTTCCACCTCGAGATTTCATTTATTTATTTATTTTTTGTGGTATACAAATTCCTACTGCTGAGGAGAGACTTTATGAATTTTTTATTACCATATAGTTTTTCAAAGTCATATGCATCAATTTAATTAAGTCTCCACAAAGACATGCAGAGTTCCAACTTTTGACATGGTTTATGCTTGCACTCTGTCTGAAGAACAAGATTGATCTTCATGCAGGTTTTTGCTTGTTGTAAGCCTCAGCTGGAAAAGACTCTTGGTATTCTTGTTGAAGGCCTGGTTGACATATTACTTGGTCTCTTTAACGAAAACAAGACCAAAGATCTCAGGGCATTGGATGCAAATGGCTTTTCTCAGCTAATGCTTGAGGTAAGTTGAGTTATCACCTTCCCTTCTGCGTTTTCTGCAGAACCACTGCTCGATATTGGAAAAAATCATTCATGAGAAAATATTAAGTATTACCAGAAGAAAGTATAAAGAAAGTAGACTGATGAAAAGTGGTATAATTGCAATTTACCTCCCTGTGGTTTTAAAAATAGGCAAATCACTGCCTTTCGAAAAAAATAAAAAAGTTACAAGAACCCACCTTATGTTTTCTAAAATCATGCTCCCTGGCCCCCACTCCTTATTTGTTACCCATTTAATCTAATTTTATTATGTAAAGAGAGTCTTTACCCTTAATGATTTTATATATTTTCAGTTCAATTTAAATAATTTTTTTTTTTACTTTTTTCTTATTCTATTCTTTTCTTCTCTCTCTCTCTCTCTCTCTCTCTCTCTAATTTCTCATTTCTCTCTTCTTCCATTATTTTATATATTTCTCATTTTATACATATAGATAAATTTATTTATAAAATTTAGATCACTTTCATTTTTATCTCATCAATATATTAGTTTTTCTTTCTATTTATTCATTCCAAATTAAATAAATTTGAATTTTATAATAACATATAACTTATTTTTTGTGTATACTTAAATACATATATAGCATATATATAAATTTATCTACGAAATTTAAATAAATTTTACTTTTATCTTTTTACTTTCTCTAATTATTCACATATATATACTTATTTTTTATTTATACTTATTCACATTCATAATATATACGCACATATATATAAATTTATTTATAAAATTTAAATAAGATTTATATTTATCCTATCAATTAGACTTATTATTTTTCTTCTAATTATTCATTTCAAAATAATTATATATTTAATATATATAATAATTATAATAACATATATAAATTATAAACCCTAGGGCCAACCCCCCAAACCTGCCTGCCCCACTCCAATCTCAAACCCCTGCAGCTGCCATGGTAGGCAGCCTGCGGGTGATGCTAGGCCATGGCCGTGGCCGTGGCAGCACCGGTAGCCTACCGTGGCTGCTGTCGGCCCTTGAAAGCCCCCCAACCCTAGGCACACACCATCCATGTCAATGGCGACTGTTGGCGGCCAATGGCTGCCATTCTTTTTTTTTTTTTTTTTCAGGCAGAGGCAAACGGGTGCTGGCAGAGGCCATGAAAAACGGCCAACAGGGCAGGGTAGTTATATATATGTATAATATATAATATAATATATATACCCATTATATATAAATATGTTAATATATTATATTTTACATATTATATATATTTTTAAAAGGATATAATATGATCTAATTTGGACTGTTCAACTTTTTAAAAGAAGATCCAATGGCTAATAAATATGGGTACAATCATCTTTTTTTACGAAAAGCACTTGTCCGCTGGTGTGCTACTTCAACATTATAAGGGAGGTTCGTTGCATGATTCTGCCAAATTTTTTACTTTATGATTAGAAACTAGTATGGTGTTCAAATAAAGATGTTTAGGTCAAATGATGCTAAGGACTATTTTAACCAAACTATTGGTCTTTACTTTCAAAAGGACAAAATAGTACACGAATCATCTTGTGTTCATTCCCTACAGCAAAATGGGATTGCAAAGAGGAAAAATGCCATATCCTTGAGTCAACTCGAGCCCTCTTGGTTTAGTAAAAGGTAATTAAATCCTTTTGGAGGGAGGCTACCCCTACTGCCACTCACTTAAATAACTAGTTACCCATTCATTCAGGTCTTCAGATTCAAAAGTCCAATAAATTCATTTTCCTCTTTGTATCCTCATATACAAACCACAAAACAGCCTTATTCCTAAAGTGTTTGGGTGTGTGGCCTTTGTACATGTACATAATCATAATATGGGAAAAGAATCGTACTTTATTCATAAGGAAAGAATTGTATAAGGAAAGATGAGGATGATGGGATATTTGGGAATTTTCTTTTATTACCAACTCTTTAGCCTAGAACAAATGTTGTACTAAAGCTTGGTTGAGTACCCAAGTTTGGTTCAAAACTTGAGTGCTGCACCCAAGCTTGAGAGTCAAAGTAATTTGTAATTGTGCCTCCCATGCCCAATTATGACCCTTCTACTTTTGAAAATGCAAAATTAAAAAGAAAACAAAAACAAAAACAAAGTGAACATAAGGAAAAAGCTATTCCAGAACCTAGTTGTGTTTATGAATTTCATTCAGATCCTAAGAATGAGGTAACGCTTCCTAACACTCCTTTATGGGGTGAAATTGATAAAAATAATGATGATAGGGATCTTCCTATTGCCATCAGAAAATGACCAAGAGAATGTACCAAATTTCCCTAGTAACCTCTTGCAATTTTTTATCTTTCAAGTATATGTCATCCTTTCATAGAACCTTTCTTATCAACTTACATACCATAATTATTCCCACCACTGTATGTGAGGCTCTATCCAATGAAAAGTGAAAACAAGCTATAAATGAAGAACTGGAGGTCTTGGAGAAGAATAAAACATGGGAGTTGATGAGGTTACCAAAAAGAGAAACTTGTGCTGTGCAAATAGGTGTATACTATGAAGTATATTAATAGAGAGGCATAAGGTGAGGATGGCTGCTAAAAGGGTATACCAAAACACATGGGATTGACTATCTTGAAACTTGTGTATAAGGTAAGGCTAGTTGCTAAGGGGTATACCCAAACACATGGGATTGACTATGTTGAAACTTTGCCTATTTGACAGGGGGGTGTTTTGCCTATTTTGACAATTACAGGGGGTTAATTATAAAAATCCCATGAAAAGTCTAACATTCAGTCAAAGTAATTTCCCCTCCATGGGGGCTTTTATGAAACAAGTGAACCTTGCTGGAAAGTAGGATAGTTCATTTTTTCATTTTTCTGATGGTGATTGCTTGAAAGCTAATTATTTTCTTCACTGTTCTGCAGCTTGAATATTTCGAGACCATATTGAATCCTTACTTCACTCATGACGCAAGGGAATCTCTCAAGTCTTTACAAGGGGCCCTATTGGAAAAGGCAATAGAAACTGTGACAGAGTCCGTGGAGACTCCAAGTCATCAGCGCCGGCCTACACGAGGAAGTGATGACATGTTTGCAGATGACAGGCAGTCAGGATCGAGTATATCACCAGACGACCTGATTGTAAGAATTTTCATCTTTCTTAAAATTCCTTTCCATCGTAGTTTAGCCCCCTATCTATTTATTTTTCTTAAGGTTTAGATTTTCTTTTATTCTAGTGCTTCTCTCGCATGACAAACTATTGCTCACAATTTTCGTTGCACTATGCTTTACATGATACACAAATATAATTTGGATTAGTATGGGTGGAAGCTATAAGTTGGCTGACTTCAAGCACTACCTTTGTTCCGTATGATATAGGAGTGGCTATGAAAAAGAAGTAACGTAAAAAAAAAAGTTGGATTTAGAAATTAGAACTTAAAAAAAAAAAAGTAAATTACTTCATCAACAGTAAAAATTGGCCTGGCCCCAGGGCCCAGAGTTGGTTACTAGAATTTCCATTCGAGAAGTCGCACATTTTGGCAGGAAGCTTCAAAATTTCAATGATTCTACCATATCGTACATGGAAACTTTTGTAATGCATTTTAGCTGCATATAGCGGGAGGGGAAATCACTTAATGCATCCATCTCTTTGTCAAACATAATAGTTGTTTCCTTAACATGTTTGCACATTTGTATGCGTTGTTTGCTTAGGCTCTTGCCCAGCAGTACAGCTCAGAACTACTTCAAGCTGAGCTTGAAAGGATGAAGATCAACACAGCTTGCTTTGTGGAGACACTTCCATTAGATTCTGTTCCAGAACCAGCGAAAGCTGCATATGCTTCAGTCTCTTTTAGAGGGTCGATGGATTCACCCAGCAGAAACTATAGAGGCACACAGTCTATTAATTCACCAAGTTTCTCAAGGCAACGGCGCAGATGATATTTTTTCTCCTTGATTTTATTCCATCCAGTTTTGTGAAATTGTTGTATTTTATGTTCTTTTCAGAACAAAGAAACACATGTATTATCACCTGTTAATTAG